>JH720048.1:46788-77810 GCA_000231845.2 Tetrahymena malaccensis 436 | reverse complement strand
TATGGAAAGAGATTTAATTTTAAATTAATAATATATAGATCAATTATTAGCAGGAAACTGAAAAATTAGATGAGATCATCAAAGAATTTAAGCTATCTGATACTATTTTGAAATAAAGAGCATAAGTATAGGAAAATACTATTGAGGATTTACAAAAATTATTACAAAAATAATTAAATGAAAACTAGAAAATATATTCTTAAATGTTTAATGAATTAGATATTTATAAATAGGGGAGAAAAAAAATGGAAGAAAGGATAGCAGAATTTAAATAGTCTGATTTTAGTTTGAGATAAAAAATAAATGAATAGGAAAAAAGCATAAAAGATTTAGAAAACTAATTGCAAATTCATATTTAAAAATAGAATATTTAATCTATGTAAGATCTATTTTTGAATAATTAACAGGAAAATTAAAAGCAGGAGATAGTTATGCAATAATCCAATAAACCAGAATAAGAAGTAGTTGAATAAAAAAATATTTAGCCATAGATCCAAAATTAGTAAATAGCTTTATTGAAATACTTTAAATAAGTATCAATAATAAAAACAGACTGTAACAAATATTTCTTAAAATTGATATCTTGCTTGTCGTCTGATAAGCTAAGCTTAATATTCAATTAGAATATGAATATATTCTAATCATTAAATAAAATTTATTATCTAATTAGATAAAGCAAGTAATAATTTTTTTAAATTATTTTATATAATTAAATTAAATATTAATTAACTATTCTATTCAAATAGCGAGTACATTTACATTTAGTTTTAAATGCTTACTTAAATATATTTACTATTACAGAAAACAAAAGAAGTAATTTTTAGTTTATATTTTACATCCATCTAAATATGAAAAAATATAAAAAAGGAAGTATCAAAATTTGAACTATATATCCATTCTTTACTTTATATTATATTCTAACAGAGCGTAATATTTTTGTTAATTATTATTTTATATTAATTTTATTTTTATAATTTAAATAGCATGTAATATTATTTTATAAAGATTAATTGCTCAGTTCATTCGTTTTAAATATCAAAATAGAGTGTAATTCATATTTTTGATTAGAAGATTCTTAATTAGCTTTCAATATTAAATAGAGTGTAATTAATATTTTTGATGAGTTTGATTAGAAGATGCTAAGTCAGCTTCCAAAATAAAAATAGGAAGTAATTAATATTTTTGAATGATTTTTTATTAGAAGATTCTAATTATGTTTTATAATTAAAATAGGAAGTAATTAATATTTTTGAATGATTTTTGATTAGAATGAAGAAACTGAATGAACTTTCATATTCAAAATAGGAAGTAATTAACATTTTTGAATGATATTTGATTAGTAGATACTGAATTAACTCTGATAATCATAATAGTTAGTAATTAATATTTTTTAAACAATTTTTGATAAGAAGATGCTGAATTAAATTTCATATGCAAATAGGAAGTAATTAATATTTTTAAATGATTTTTGATTAGAAGATATTGAATAAACTTTCATAATCAAAATAGTGGGTAATCATTATTTTTGAATGATTTTAGATAAGAAGATTCTAAATTGACTTTCATATTTAAAATAGAGTGTAATTAATATTTTTTATTGATTTTTGGTTAGAAAAATGATGAATTAACTTTCATAATTAAAATAGGTAGTAATTAATATTTTTGAATGATTTTTGATTAGAATGAAGATGCTGAATTAACTTCCATATTATATATAGTTAGTAATTAACATTTTTTATTGTTTTTAAGAAGACTCTCAATTAAAATTGATATTAAAAAAGTGTGTATAATTTTTCTGAATCTTTGATTAGAAGATACTGAATTAATTTCAATTTCTAAAAAGATAGTAATAGCTTTTAAATAATTTTAATAGAAAATTATTAACTGATTTAAAATGTAAAAAGCAAGTAAAATTATTAAAGGAAAACTTTTAGTAAAATGTGGATAAATATAAACCTATTAAATAGCGGGTAATATTTTTGAATTATTTTTAGAAAGGAAAATCCTATTTAAATTAAATAATAAAATAGACCGTAATATATATTTATGAATAACCTTTGATTAGATAACAGATATTTGACTTAAAATATTTTAAAAGACCGTAAAACATTTATAGCCTTTACACTGTAAAACACTTAATTAACTGTTATTTTCAAAATAGCGGGTAATATTTTTGAAGGATTTTAGATTAGAAGATGTTGAATTAATTTTGATATTCAAAATAGAGAGTAAAGCTTTAAAATTGGTTTTGATTATATAATGATGAATTATCTTTAACATTTAAAATAGAAAGTAAAATTTTAAAAAGTGTTTTAATTCAAATGAATTATCTTTATCTAAAAGTGGGTAATAGTTTTAATCATTTTAAATTAAAATATGCTTAATAAATTGATTTGTTAAAAATAGAGAGTAAAAAACTTGAATTAGATATCATAAGAAAAACAAGCCTTTATTTTTAATTTAGAAAGTAAAATTTTTGAATGAGGATTTTAAAAAAATACTTAATGACAATAATCTAAAAATAGCATGTAAATTATTTTGTTTTTTTAAAGATTCTTTAAATTTTAAATTATTTTTATTTAAATTAGAGGGTAGCACTTTTAGCTTAATATTTTATACAATAATGAACTGTTATTATAAATACTTAAAATAAATAGCATGTAAATAGAATTCCTTTTCATTATAAATCTTAATCAGCTTTAAATTTAAAAATAGAGTGTAAGTATAATTTTCAACAGCAAGATGAAAAACTTATTCAAAATAGCTTAAAATCGTAATATATTATTTGCTTAGAAAATATTGAATAAACATTTATTTTGAAAATAGAGAGTAAAATATTTGATTAAAGGATATAAATTTACTATTAATTGGGCAATAGATGGTACATATTATTCAATAGTTAAATTAAAAGATAACTGTTAATCATTTTGTACAAAAAAGGAAGTAATATATTTAAAGCAATTTCTATTAGATGATCAATAAAATATAATATTTTAAATAGCAAGTAACGTTTTACTACAATCATAGAAATAAAGATCATGAATGAAACCTAATTTTAAAATAGATAGTAAAATTTTTTCTAATAAATACAAATTTAATTAAAATTTTTGAAATAGTTTGTAGATAATTTAAGCAATTACTAATTAGGACATTTAAAAGTAAATTTAATGATGAAAATAGGATGTAAATTATAGAGTGAAGGCTTATTACAAAATAACGTTTAAATAAATATTCGAAATAGGACGTATTTAATATTCTCAATCACTTTACCATCCATATAATCCTAAATAAATTATTTTTTCTTTAAAAATAGATTGTAATCTTTTAAAGATTTTCATTTAAAAAAGATATCCAATAAATAAATAAATAGATAGTAATCTTTTTTATTTAATCTATGCTAAATGCTGATTGAGTGAGTATTCTTAAAAATAGCAAGTGATTAATTCATTTTAATTATATATTTTTAAAATTATTGATATTTTAAAATAATTCTATCATAGTAACGAGTAATTTTCTAGTTATACTTGAATACAACATGCCCTAATTACTTATTTTTAAATAGTGTGTAAGCGATTTCTTGAATTAGTTATATCAAAAGTTAAAAATTAACTTTATATTAGTGAAAAGTAAAATTTATGAAAGATTTTCAAAGAAAGATCATAAACCTATTTTAATTTCGAAATAGAAAGTAAAATTTTAATTATCCTTATTGATTAGTAAATTTGTTTAAATACTTAAATTAAATTAGATGGTAAAATCATGAACATTTTTTGATCAGAACACAAAGGATCAAATTTCATTTTTTAAATAGCATGTTAATATTTTATTAAGATATTTCAGATAAAATATATGAGAAAATTTCATTTTTAAATAGTGGGTAATCCTTGAAATAGTTTTTTATGAGATTAAGCTAATTTTATTTTACATTTAAAATAGGAGGTAATATTCAAAAGTTTATTAATACATTCAATTTAATACTCATAAATTTCTTTTTAAAATAGAGTGTAACTTTTTAAGATGCTTATCAGTTCAACTTACCTTTAATTTGTTCAACAGCTAGTAATACTTTATACATCATTCCTTATAGCATGACTCAAATATAACTTATTTCTAAAATAGCAAGTAAAATTTTTCATTTTATCCTTATTACAAAATTATTTATAATATTTCATTTTTATATAGTCTGTAAAACTTACTTAATTATATTCACTATAAGATTCTCAGTTAATTTTCATACTCAAAACAGTGAGTAATTAGCGTTTTTGAATGATTTTTGAAAAGAAGATTCTGAATTAACTTTCATATGTTCTAAATAGATAGTAATTAATATTTGAATAACTTTTTATTAGAAGATACTGAATTAACTTTCATATTCAAATAGTTAGTAAATAATATTTTTGAATGATTTTTGATTACAAGACACTGAATTAACTTCATATTCAAAATAGTTCGTAAATAATATTTTTGAATGATTTTTGATTAGTAAATGCTCAATATACTTTTATATTCGAAATAGTCGGTAATTAATATTTTTGAATGATTTTTGTATTAACATTACCGTATTATATATTTATGTTTTAAGATCTAATATAAACTTTTAGAGAAAAATTGCATTTTACTTGTTTTTTTTTTATAAATTTTTTGCTTGACTTTTTTTCTCTTGAATTTTTAGAGTTTTAGTATATTTTTTTTTAAATTAGCTTTTTATATTAATATAATATATTTCAATAACTATATCTAAGATCTTAAAACATAAATGAAAAATAAGGTAATGTTATCAGATTTTTTGTTAAAAATCTTAAATTAACTTTTTTATCAAATTAGTTAGTAATTAATCTTTTTGAATGATTTTTGATTAGAAGATACTTAAACAACATTCATATTCAAAATAGTTCGTAATTAATATTTTTGAGTGATTTTTGATGAGAAAATTCTGAATTAACATTTTTTTCAAAACAGTTAGTAATTAATATTTTGAATGATTTTTGATGAGAAGATGCTGTATTAACTTTCATAATTTTCAAAAAAGATTGTAATATTTTTTAATGATTTTTGATTAAATGATTCTGAATTAGCTTTCATAATTTTCAAAACAGTTTGTAATATTTTTGAATGATTTCTGATTAGAATATGCAGAATAAACTTTTATATCAAAATAGTGTGTAAACTATTTTTCATTATTTTTGCTTAGAAGATGCTGAATTAACTTTCATTTTTAAAATAGCCCGTAATTAATATTTTTGAATAATTACTGATTAATAGATGTTCAATTAATTTTCGATTTAAAATAGAGTGTAAATAATATTCTTGCATGATCTTTGATTAGAAGAAACTGAATTAACTTTCAAATACAAAATAGTTATGAGTGGTAAAACTTATTGATTTTTTTCGTAAAGAATATTGAAAAATTTTGTTATAATAAAGCGAGTAATATAGAGAATTAATTAATTAAAAGACGATTGTAACAATAAAAATATTTGAAAACAGTTAGTAACTTTTAAAAAAGAGATTTGGTTCAGAGTTTATAATAAATTTAAATATTTAACAGAGAGTATTAATTTTGAGTAATCTTAATCTTATAAAAAATGTTATAAAATAAAAAAATAGATTGTAATTTAAAAGTGATTTGATGAATACTTGCTAAAATAAATTTAATTTTTGATAGTTAGTAAGATTTTTATTCGAAATTCTATGATTCTAAATAAATATGAATGCAAATATAAATAGTTGGGTAATGCAATTAGATAAGTATTAATCATTAATAATCATAATATAATAAAGAAAGAGTAAATATTTGATTTTAATCTAAAACCTTAAAACAAAGCTGATATATTTAAATTAGAGTAAATATTTTAAAGAATTCAAATTTTAAGGAATGAAAATATAAAATTAGCTTTCAAGAGAAGACAGTAATATTTTTAGATAAATTTTTATATATTAATAATAGATTGGAATTTAAATAAATAATTTTTTAAAAATAGAGGCAAATATGATTGTTTAGACAGAAGAGTCACAAGAGTAATATAAAATAAATTAAATTTGAAAATGATCAAATATATTGCTGGATTCATAAATAATCATTAAGAATAAAACTTAATTTTAATGGAATCTAATAACTATTAAGTCTTTATGTTTTATGTTTGTTATTTAATAAATTTATCTTCTAATTTTTTTTTTTGAACAAAATAATAAAACAGTTTTTCATTTTGCTATTTTTTAAAAATTTGATCAAATTTCATAGTTACTATTATATAAAATTGTCTGAAAATACTTTTTGAAAATATTAATATAATTTATTAAAAAGTTATTTAAAAATTTAAATTAAAATTTTCCAGATTTATGTTAAACAAATAATTCCTTTTTTATTTTTTTAAATAATAATTTATTATCTATAACTTCATATTATTTGTATTTCTTTTTATCTTTCATTTACTCTATCAATTTCTTAAGAAGTAATATAAAAGTAACTGCTTGAGTTCTCCTAAAAGTATTCAAGATGTCATTATATTGTTACAACTAAAATAGTAAGTTTAAAGAGAATTCTAGGTTTACAAATAAATAAATTGTACACAATATTAATATTAAATAGAACTAGGATTATAATTACAAGTTCTATTCCTTAAAAAATAAAAACCGTAAAATATTTGAGATGGTACTAACAAGAACTAACTAACTATTTTTATATCCCTATTAATCATACATTTTATATGTAATCTCTCTAAATATATTTCTTGCTTAAATTCAAATAAATTTTAATTGCAAATAACATTTTGTATAATTAATAAAATTTACATAAAATTATTGCTTGTTATCTAAATAAGTGAATGATACAAATGAACTAATATTTCTGTAATCTGGAAGCTGTAACTTTTTATTTATAATTTAATTACTCTTTATTATTTTTTTTATTAATAAAAAAGTTTTTAAACTCTTCATTTTAATCTCATACTGATATCCACATTAGTCTAATGTAAATTAAATTTATTATTTCTAATTTTTTTATTAGTTAATTTAATTTTTAAGCTAAGATTGTCATTAATATTCATTTTATTATTTCAAATATATACTTATATTTATATATTTACTATTTAAATTTGGGTAAATAATTAATTATATTATTTCTTTCATCATAACTTCATCATTTTTTTTCATATTCTTTCTAACCAAAATAAAAAGCTAATTATATTCTATTCAATATTAATAAGTGCTAATTAAATTAGTGTAACTTGTGCTTTAAGTTTAGGTTCTGCTTTAGCAAAATGCACTAATCTCTCAAATTTGAAACTTTATTTAAAGTAAAACAGTTTATTTCTTTATTGTTGTAATATTTTTTAAGTAAAAAATGAATAAATATAAAAACACTTTTTATTTATTTGCTTTTTATTTTATTTACTTGCTTTTATATTCTTTTTAGTTTGTTTTAATTTAACTTCTATTCAATTTTTAACTATTTTGCTTTAATAATTTTTTTATTTTTTCTTTTTTTTTCCTTCAGCTATTAACTAATTAAGTATTATTCAATATTTAAAAAGCGATAATTAAATTGGTGAAAATGGTGCTTCAGGTTTAGGTCCTGCATTAGCAAATTGCACTAATCTCTAAAATTTGACTCTTTTCTTAGGGTAAAAACGTTTCTATTAGATTGTGATATTTTCTAATTTATACAATCAAAAAAACTATTTTTATTAATATTTTATTTGATTTATTTGCTAAATTATTCTGAGCATTTTTTAATTTAGCTTATATTTAATTTTCAAAAATTGCTTTGACTATTTATTAACATTAAATTCTTATTATTTCATCTTAATTTTATAAATAAAACTCATTCTAAAAATATATATATATAAAGGAGAAATAAAATTGGCACAAAGGGTGTCTCAAGCTTAGGTTCTGCATTGGCAAACTGCACTAATCTCTCAAATTTAACACTTGATTTAGCGTAAAATAAATTATTTCTTTTGGTATTTAAATGAGGAAAGTTTATTTTGGTTATGCATTTTTATTTTAAACTATTTTTAATTTTAAATATTTGGTTTTCTTCTTTTTAAATTAATTTTACCTTGTAAATAGATAATAAAATAATTATTTATGTTTTAATTATTAAAAAAGCTGCAATAAAATAAGTGATCAAGGTGTCTCAGACTTAGGTTCTGCTTTAGCAAACTGCACTAATATCTCAAATTTGATCCTTTATTTAGGGTAAAAACAGTTTATTTATTTTGGGTTATAATGTGATATTTTTAAATAAAAAAGGAATAAAAAATAAAAATCTTTTTATTTTATGATTTTTTATTTTTTTAATTTTTAATTTATTCTGAATATGATTTTTAATTTAATCAATGTTTAATTTTCAATTTTTATTTTATTAATTTCAAAAGTAACAATTATATTGGTGCAAGTGGTGCATCTGGGTTAGGTTCTGCTTTAGCAAAGTGCACTAAACTCTCAGATTTGACAGTTAATCTCAAGTAAAAACACATATTTATTTGGATTGCAATATTTTTAACAAAAAAATTGAAGAAACATAAAAAACTGTTAAATTTATTTGATATTTATCTTTATTTTAGATTTTTAATTATGATCATTTTTTTATTATTATTTAATCCATTTTATTTTGAACTTTTTCTTGAGTTATTTATTAATTTCTTATAATTACATTTATTTTTTATCGTTTTTCCTTCTGATAGCTGGTTAATTATATCATAAAAAGTTAAAATTACATTGGTGCAAAAGGTGCTTCAGGCTTAAATTCTAATTTAGCAAATTGCACTAATCTCACAAGTTTGAAATTTTATTTAGGGTAAATAAAAGTTTATTTCTTTTGGATTATTATACTTAAAAAATGAATAAAGCAAAAAATTGTTTTAATTTATTAGCTCTTTGTTTGACTTATTTGCTTTTTGATTCTAATCAAGTTTTTTTAAATTTAATCCATTTTTAATTTTTGACTTTTGCTTTAAATTTTTATTGATTTCTTATTATTTCATATTTTCACTTTATTTTTCCTTCTAATTAACTAAATTAAGAATAAAATATTTATATTTACTTCCAAATTTTAAAGCGGTAATTCTATCGGTACAAATGGTGCTTTAAGCTTCGGTTCTGCTTTAGCAAAATGCACTAGAATCTCATATCTGATACTTATTCTGTAGTAAATATAGTTTATTTATTTTTAGTAAAAAATGTCAAAAATAAAAAAATATCTTTTAAAATATTAGTCCTTGTTAGATTTATTTGTTTTTTGATTAATATTTTTATAACTTAACTCAATTATAATTTTCAATTTAGACTTACATTATTTCATATTTTTTCTATATTTTTCATTTTAACTAGATAACAAAATCTTTATATATTTTAAAGTAACAATTAAATTGGTTCAATCGGTGCCTTGGACTTAGGTTCTGGTTTAGCTAAGTGCACTAATCTTTCAAATCTGATAGTAGATTTAAGGTAAATGGAGTTTATTTATATTTAATATATGGAAATTTAATTTAAATAATATTTTATTTTTTAATTTGAATTTTTTACTCATTAAATATAATTGAAATATTTATATTAATTGTTTTCTTTTAATTATCGATAATATTTATTTATAGTTCAAATGAAATCAATCTTGAGTCAGACGAATTGAAAATAAAGAGCAAATTTTTAAAAGCAAAAAGATTAGTTGTAAACAAAATAGATTTGTGAAACATAAATCGTAAAGATAGAATTAAAAATTTTAAAAAAAAGTTCTCATAATAAAATATTTTTTTATATTTTGTAAGATTTATGATTATTTTTGTTAAAATAAATTTTCCACTAATACAAAATCAGATTTAAAAGTGTAAAATGAACTTTCAGATACTTAAAATTTATAAATAATGTAAGACTATGATAATATAGTATTTTCATTTAAATTAACTAGTGTTCAAACACTATTTTATTTTTGTTAAATTTTCAAATAAATTTTTAATTTTTTATCTATTTAATAGAATTAAAATTAAAAAATTAATCACCCTATTTTTAACAATTTTCTAAAAAAGAAATTTTTTTAAACTCATATTTGATCTCTATTTTTTTATGAAAATAAATTCTTATCAAAACTAAACTAAAATCTAAATATTTTACTAATTTTAATAAATTAAATATTTTTGAAAATAAATAAATGATTTAATAGAATAAACATTTCAAAACCAACGAAGAAGTAAATATCTATTTTTTAATTAGTTAGTCTTTAACTTTATCTATATAGTTAAAATAGTTTTTAAACTCTCTAGATTAATCTCATAATGATCTCCATATTGAAATTTCGTAAGATATTATAATTATAATTTATCTTGTTTGTTTTAAATTTATTTAATATTTTATTTTTTAGATTAATAATCAGTAATATTCTTCTCATTTATATTTATTTAAATATCTCTTAACTAAATCTAACTGATTTATAATTTTAAAATTTTGTTTTCATTATTTATTCTTTTTACCCATTTTAATTTCAAGCAAACAATTTAATAAATTATATTTTCTTGAATATTTAGTAGGAACATAATTGATGCAAATGATACATCAGCCTTAGGTTCTGCCTTAGCAAGATGCTCTAATATAACTAATTTGACACTTGATTTAACGTAAAAATATTTTATTTCCTTTGAATTGTTGCATTTTTTTATTTAAAATGAATTAAAAACAAAAAAATAGTTTTTTATTTTATTTATCTATTTTTGACTTATTTATATTTCAGCTTTTACTTCTATTCATTAATAAATTTTCTCATTATTTCATTTCTATCTCTACATAATTTTTTTCTTCAATTTTAAAAAGCGGAAATCATATTGAAGAAAAGGGAGCATCATACTTAGGATCTGGTTTAGCAAGCTGCACTAAACTCTCAAATTTGACACTTAAAATGGAGTAAAAGCAGCTTCTTTTTTTAAAGCCCAAAATTTTTTATAAAAAATAAATTTAAACCCAAAAAGCATCTTAATTATTAATTTTTTATTTAATTAATTTGTAAATATTTTCTTATTATACATTTTTTTGAATTTAGTTTAGTTTATTTTATTTAAAATTTTTTTTGGTATTAATTAATTTCTTATTAATTCATCCTTCAATTCATTTGTCTTTTTAGCTGTTTTATTTTTTTGACATTTAAACAGCAGTAATTGGACTGGAGCAAAAGGTGTATTAGTCATGGGTTCTGCTTTAGCAAATTTAACTAATCTCTCTAATTTGATACTTAATTTAGGGTAAAAATAGTTTTTCTTTTAAATTGTTTTATTTAAAAAACTAAATTGATGCAAATGAAAAGAAATAACTTTACCTATTAATTTAATTTTTAATTTGCTTTCTGATTTTGATTGTATTTTTTTATAATTTGATTAATTATCAATTTTATCTTTATATTTAAAAAGTTAAAATTAAATTGGTGATGAAGGTTCATCAAACCTAGGTTCTGCTTTATCTAACTGCACTAATCTCTCGAAATTAACTCTTGAACTCTTGTATAAATATTTTAATTATGAATTTAAAATAAATAAACTCTTTTTATTTATTAACTTTATTTAATTATTAACTCTATTTAATATGATATTCAAATTTTCTATTAATATTTATTTTTTTTATTATTATTTCATTTAATCCTTTTAACTTACTACCTTAATTTTTAAATAGTAACAATTAAATCGGGGCAAATGGTGCTTTAGGCTTAGGTTCTGGTTTAGCAAACTGCACTAAACTCACAAATTTAGATTTTAGTTTCTAGTAATTACAACTTATCTATTTATTTTTGATTTATATTTTTAATATGAAAATTAACTTAAAATAAAAATCCTTCATATTTAAAGCTCTTTACTTTATTTTTTTATTTTAATTTAGTTATATATATTTAACTCATTTTTAATTATAAATTTTCTGGTTTATTTTTTATTTATTAATTTCATATTATTTGATTTTCTTCATTTTTCTAAAAATTCATAACCTAATTTTGATTTAACTCTTCTAATAATATATTTTTTAATATTTAATAAGTTTTAATAAAATTGGTGATGATGGTGCATAAGGATTATGTTCTGCTTTAGCAACTAGTTCTACTCTCTAAAATTTGAAACTTGATTTAGCGTAAAAACAGTATATTTGATTGGATGTCTTTTTTTTTACTACAAAAAATATTTTTAACTTATTAAATTTTTTTTAAATGATTATCTTAGAATGAAATGGTTTTTTGTCTATTCTATTTAGCTCATTAAATATAATTTAAATATATTTCTCATTTATTTTTTCCCTAATTATTTATATTAATAGATCTAATCAAATAAACAAAACTCAAAGGAAGAAAATAAAAATCAGATTTCTCAAAACTAAAAGATTAGTTTTTTATTTAATAAATTTCTGATAAAAAATAAATAAATACATAAATAGTAATAAAATGAACAATTCTAAGAAAAATATTTATGTTTATTTTTTATTTTGTAAATGAATAGTCAAATTTAGATAACTGCTTTATGATTATTTATATCAAAATAAATTAAATAATTTAATTTATTAATAACAAAGTAATTAAATAAACAAAATATTATGAGAAAGGATTTTTGGCATTATATTTTAGATCACTTAGGGGGTAGCTTTCTTGCTAAAAATTAATTTTATAATAATTTAATTTTGAAGGTAACTTTTAAAACTAAAATTTTTTTAAAAATAGAAAATTAACCTACCATACATTTTTTTTTCAGTTTATTTAATTATATTTTACTTTTATTTACTAATTTATTGAACAATCAAGGCAAACAATTTTGAATTTAAAAAAGATTTAATTTAATGAAATATTGTATAATTTATTTGAATTCAACATAAATTGATGAAGTTAGAAATAAATTTGATTAAATATTATTCATTGATTGATATTAATTGATCTGTTTATTATATAAATAAAAATTTTATTGAAAGAAGGGATTAGCTATCTTATTTAGTGAAGTTAGATATTTTATCATGGTGATATTGAAGTATCAGTCATAAAAGTTATTTTTATTAAGATTTATAAATTATTAGATAATCCATTAAAAAATGTTTATAAAGTATTATCAAGATCAATGAATTTTTACTTTTTGTGTTTCTTTATAATGTATGAATATAAATGAGAAAGTGAAAACATAATAGAACATAAATAATATCATGAGATATGCATTATATTTAACAATGATAATTAAGGATGATTTGTTTCTTTGTTTGCTTGTTTGTTAGCAGGTTAGTTATTAAATTTGATTAAGAATAATAAAGTCTTTCAATGCAAAAGTGAAATAATAATTTCATATTCAAAAAGAGGCAAGTAATACAAATAAACCAAGCAAAAAATAAATAAGCTATTGTTGGCCAAGAGCTCGTAAAAAATAAAATAAAATACTATAAATATATAAGAAAGAAAACAAGAAAGAGCTTAATAAATAAATGTCAGTATAAAGCCAAAGCAGATAGAATAAAAGTTCATATGGCTCTCAGCGTTAGGGCTCTATTTAATAGTAAAGCATTAACTAGCAGAGCAGGACAAGCAACAACTTCAATCAATCTAATAAAACTTTTACTTAAAAGAATACAATTTAAGTGCCCTTTTCAGAAATAGTTAGGATGAAAGAAAATTGTCAAATAAATTCAGATCCTGAGAAAGAAAGAAAGCTAAAGGAGAAAACAGATTTATACGAGCTATCAAAACAGCGTGTTAAGAATTGGCCAAATACCATTTAGGCTATAAGAAAAAAGAAAGATGAAACTAGATTTGAGAAATTTAAGAAAGATGAAGAAGAGCGCAGACGTGTAGACGAAGAAGAAGCCCGTTATCAGGCTAATGTTAAGAAAGAAATCATAGAAAAAGCAAATAAGTAAATTTATGAGGGTAATGATCGTGTTAAAGCTTTCTAGTCTAAGTTACTTTTAGTTGACACACTATAAGAGCGTGAAGGATAGATTGAATTGAAAAAATAAGTACCTTTTACACATTAAATTTAAAAAGTCAAATCGACTCCGCTATTTGGAATTATTCCATCAGTTTCTTGAATCAGAATAGCAGTCACATAATAAATTTGCAGTCTTCACTTGAGATATATCTATTTTATATCCTGATAGGAAAAAGATCAGTTAAATTTAAAAGATTTTAGTTTGTGAATTTTTATTGATTGATTGAATATCACTCAATCAGTCAATAATATTAACCTTAAAAAAAGAAACAGTTACCTCTTTTAGGAATAATTTAATTTTATGATATATCTACAAATATTATGCAATTTATAAATTTACTTTTAAAAGTAACATGCTAAAAGATAAAATTAAATGAATGAAATGATTTTAAGAAGATGAAATATAACATTTGAGAAATAAATTTTACTTTGAATTTATCCATTAATTCTTATTATTTTTTGAAAAGGTTTAAGAAATGGAAAAGATGAGAGAAGAAATTCATTTAGAAAATATGAAGGAGAATATAAGGAAGCTTGAAGAGGAAGAACAAAGAAAAAAGGAAGAACTTGAAGAGAAGAAAAGACATGCATAAAAGATATTACGTGAATAGCATGAAGAAATGAAGGTCAAGTATATCAAAAGACTTTAAGATGAAAAGATAGAAGGAGAAATAATCAAGCAAAGAGCATTAGAAGCAATAGCTAAGGAAAAAGAAGAAGAAAGAGCTCGTAGAGAAAAAGCTATTTAGATTCAAATCGATACTAAGAAGGGAAATGAAGTTCTTCAAACAATTCGTGCTGAATTGAAAGAAAAAGAAAAATTAGAAGATGAAAAAATAAAATAATATGCAGAGAAGAAAGAAAAAATTACTGAAATGAGACGTTTACGTGAAGAAATGCGTTTCAAAGAGAAGCAAGAACAACGTTAAAAATTAATAGATGAATAAATTAAGCGTTTGGCTGCCATTAAAAACGAAGAAGAATCCCGTATTAATAAATAAATCATAGAGGCATAAATGAAAGCAGATGAAGCTGAGAAGAAAAAGCGTGAGGCTATTGCTGCTCAAAAGAAGCGTTTTGATGAAAGTATTTAATTAACCTTGAAACGTAAAGAATAACAAGTTGTTGAGCAAAAAATGGAAGACTAAGCTTATTAGCAATATTGGTAAAAAAAGAATGTTCAAATACAACAAAGAGAGCATCAAGAAAAAAGAGAAGCCTTCAATCGTGCTAAAGATTTGTAAGACTTCCACAAAGTTTAAGCTAATGAAAAGCAAAAGCTCAGGGAAGAGGCCTTTTTAAATGAAATGGATGAAGCTGACAAAATTAAAACACGTCTTGAAAACGATGACAAGAATTTCAACTCTTGGGCTGAAAGAATGATTAGAGAATGGAACAGTGACGGCAAGGATATTAAGCCTCTATTAAAAGAACTTGCTACATACAATAAAAAAATTTGAAAATGAGCAAAATTTTATAATAAATTTATTTTTTAACTATAGTTTGATAATTGGTTTGTATAATATCTTACCTATCTATCTACTCTTAGTTTTAGTTTTGATGTTTGTATGTATTGATCAATTTAGTTTTTTTATTTACTTCTTATCATTATTGCTAAATTGACAATAATCTTAATTGTTTTATTAAAATTTAAAATAAATTTTATCAATCAACCTTTTAGTAAATACGAGTTTGATTTTTCTTTCTAAAAGCTACCAAAGAAATAATTTGATTGTTCTTTACAAACTGTTTATTTTCTGTTAAAATTTATTTAAAATAGATAGTATTGAAAATTTCTCATAATTTATATTCAACAAGTAAATCAAATAAAATATTATTTCTTTATCTAAATAAAAAATTTTAAGTTTTAAAATGAAAAGATTTTTTTATTATTAGTAAAAAATAAAAATATTCACAAAATAATGTACAATTTATAATGTAACATTATATTGAAATTCTAAGTAAATTTTTATTTATTATCTTGATTTTAAAATGCTTTAAATCATTTACTATTAATATTATTTTAAAGCTACTAATACTAAACTTTTTGTTTTAATTAGTTATCAAATAAAAGTTTTCATGTTATAAAAATAATTCTTTTATTATTAAGTGTTTATTAGCTTTATTATTTTAGTAAAAATACTTTTGTTTATTCTCATTTTACTAGGATTTGTATATGGTTTTTCATTTTTATAAGAAGTTTCATATCATTTTTTAAAATCAAAAAACACTTTAGCAAATTAAATTCAGAATTACTTTTAATATTATTCTGGCAAAAAAGCTTTTATTTATTCTCGCTTTTTATCATGGTTAATTTATATTTTAACATCTTTATGAGAAACTTTATATCATTTTTTTAGATATTTATATATTTAATAGAATCAATGAACATTTTAAAAAAATCACTCTAGATGGTTTTGTATAGATAGAAATATTAATTAACATAGATTATATTTTTTTGTTTTTTGAAAGATTTTTCTATGTACAGGCTCATATATTTTGTTTGCTATAATTAGGATCTATACAAACATATATTCGGCTTTATTTATAAGTGAAGGATTAAAAAAAGGGTAGAACTAAACATTCATTTTTGACATTATATAAAGGAAATATTAAAGAAAGTAAATACTCAATAGAGAATATTAGATTTTTAGTAACAGAATTATTTATATTTATTTAAAGACATGGAAGATTTAAATGTAGTTTATAATACAAACAACTATTTGAAGTACGATTTCTTGGACTACATACCTATTGTTGAGAAAGGAGAGTTAGATTAAGTCTACAGACCGAATGATGACTCTTATTTAATGATCGAGGCTCTAAATCTTGAGGCTGAGAATAATATTGAGGAAGGTGCTTTGATAGTTGAAATTGGAAGTGGATCAGGAATTCTAATTAACCATTTAGTTTCATTTTTAGATAAAAAAAATAAAAGTTCAAGTTTGGCTATAGCTATTGACATAAATTATGATGCAAATGTCCTAACTCAAAAATATGCTAACTATTATCATTTGAGCTAAGTAGAATGTGTTAACACTGATGTTGCTTAGGGATTATACAATAGATTAAAAGGTTAAGCAGATGTGGTTATATGTAATCCGCCTTATGTGCCTACAGAAGATGATGAAGTTGCTAGTGCATATCAAAAATTATATTAAAAAGATAAGCTGCTTAAAGAGGGGAAAATGGAAGAAATGAAAAAAATAAATTGCATAGAAGCAAGCTATGCAGGGGGAGAGGATGGAATGGTAGTCACTTAGAGTATGATAGACACTTCGTTGGATTTATTAGCTCCAAATGGAAGTTTATACGTCTTTTTAATTTTTGAAAATGGAGTAGAATCTATAGTAAAAACTATTTAGTAGGAAAGACCAGAATTTAAGTGCTAAATTCTATTAAAGTAAAGAAAATATAATGAGCTTTAATATGTCTTAAAATGCTCTAGATTGAAATGAAATCAAAAATCATTAAATTTAATTTGAATTCTTCATAAAACAAAACAATAATTTAACTATTTATTTATCAATTCATTTATCTATATATTTATATATCTATCTCTCAATCTTTCAATCTATCTATCTATTTTTCTATCTACCTACCTACCTAACTAACTCTTTAACTTTCTTTTTATTTTTTCTTTATAATATCTAACCTTGTTTGTTACTCAAAAGAAGAGTTGTTTTTTTTGTCATTTATTTTAAATTTTTAATCATTTTTTTATTAATTGTAAGCAAATTTTATTTATGTAAAATTCTATTATAAACATACTAAAATTCTTTAAACTGCTTAAATATATATGTTACGAAATAAATTTTTTATCTTATTTATAGCAAATATAAGTATTTTTTAAAAAAAATTCTTTGTATTACCATCCATTCATCAACTCATTTAATTAAGATTGTCTTTTTCTAATATCATCAAACAGATAAGATTGATTAAAATAGTTATTTTTAATCAAAATCGCATAATTTTATTTAAATTTTTATTTATTGTAAATTAAATTTTATTGAATCAGCTTTTAAATTTACATTAGAGGCAACATTAAGAATGAGTATTTCGTTATCATTTTTAAAGATTATATTTGATTCACTTATAGCAAATGATTAAATCACCGTATTTATTTAAAACATATCTGCTAATCCAATATAATTAAGTATTTTTATTTGGTTCAATAAAAAATATTATGGACTAGCTAAAAAAAATGTGTCCATGAATTTGAGCCCTATTCATTCATGTGAGTTATAATAATAATTCTTTTATTTATTCTTATTTTTATGGTTGGAAACTCAGAACAGAGCATTTATATATTAAAACAGAAGTTTACTATAATTGGCTAATATCATTTAGAATTTTTTAAACTGTAAATTTTTATTAAAATCTGAAAAAAATTAATAATTACGTAATTAGTTTTTAAACAAAATTTGCAAAAATTTACAATCATTGAAATGAATACGAGTGGTTAATTAAATAAATCAGTAGTTCGGCAATTTGAGCTGATTCGTTAATCTATTGAATTGGCTAATGCCACGAATGAAAGAAGATCAACGGTTATAAGAAGTAGTTAAAATGAAATAAATACAAAAAAACAAACCTTAGAAAACTCATGCAACAAAGTGAGACATACTAATGAAGATGTAGAAGAATATTAGAAGTCATTAAAAACTATCTCAATTGAAGCTAAACCTTTAGTTACACAATCTAGAACTGAAAATAAAAATGAAGAAGAGAAAGAAATTGCCAAAGTAGAAGGATAAATTTCTGATTTTCATGTTATCACATTACCAGAACTCAAGAGTAGGCTTTAAACAAACTTTGAAGTGGGTTTGACTCAACAATAAGCTCACGAAATAAATCTAGCACACGGAGATAACAAGTTAACCCCTCCTAAAAAGACACCTTTATGGCTCAAATTTCTTAAAGAGCTCGTCCATGGCTTTGCTCTTCTTCTGTGGATTGGAACTTTCTTGAGTTTCTTAGCTTATGGATTAGATTAGTCAGATCCTTCAAATCTATATCTAGGTATTATTATCGTCCTTCTTATTTTTGTAACAGCTTTGATTACATTTATGCAAAATGCCAAAAGTGAAGCATTGATGGAATCCTTCAAGAGTCTTATGCCTTAGGACTGTCTTGTAATAAGAGATGGGAAAGAACAGAGGATATTAGCAGAGAAACTTGTAGTCGGAGATATAGTTAGAGTTAAAGCTGGTGATAAAGTCCCTGCTGATATTCGTATATTAGCAAGTAATGAAATGAAAGTTGATAATTCTCCTTTCACAGGAGAAGCAGAGCCTCTGTTAAGAACAACAGAATGTTCAAGCTTAAATCCTCTTGAAACTCATAATTTAGCTTTCTTTGGTACTCTTTGCAAGGAGGGACAAGGTAAAGGAGTAGTTATTAATATTGGTGATAAAACTATGCTTGGAATGATATCTAATTTATCATCTAAAGAAAAGGCCGTTAAAACTCCTTTGAGATAGGAAATAGATAGATTCGTCCTCTATATTTCATTTATAGCAATTATATTAGCTATACTTTTGTTCGTATTGGCCTGCTTCGTTTCTAAGTATGGTACATTCAATAGTTTACTGCTTGGTATAGGTATACTAGTCGCTAATGTACCTGAAGGTTTGTTAGGAAGTCTGACTATTTCTTTAGTTATTACAGCAAAGCGTCTCCACAGTAAAAATGTCTTAGTGAAAAACTTAGAAGCAGTAGAAACTTTGGGGTCTACTTCTTGCATTTGTTCTGATAAAACAGGTAAATATGAGTTATATATTGATATGAAATAAATAATTATTAATTAGTTTTCGATTTTCTTTAAATATATAACAACATAAAGAATAATAAATAAATAGATAACATAAAGTTGTTGATTTATTAATTTAAATTTGATTTTATAAATTTTTTAAAAAACAGCTTTAGATTTTATAGCTAAAGTAATGTTATTTTTCATATTAAAGGTACTCTGACTTAAAATGTTATGACAGTTGAGCATATGTGGTATGATAGAAAGACAATTAGAGCAATCAACAAGTCTAAAATAACTTCAAATAAAGTATTAGAATACAATGAAAACGATTCTTGCTTTTAGGCTCTTCACAAAGCTGCTATTATTTCAAGCGAAGCTAAGTTTGACATTTAAAATGTTAAAGATCATACAAATATAAATTGGATGGAATGCCCTACTACTGGTGATGCTACAGAAACTGGACTTATCAGATTTTATTAATATATTGAAAATATTGATGATACTCGCCACCATTTTATAGTCCCTAAGAATAAGGAGGGGGCAGATGCAAAGATGCCTTTTAATTCTAGTTTTAAGTTTGCTTTAACAGTTGTAGAAGAAAAAACTGACAAATCAGAATACTGCGCCTACATTAAGGGAGCACCAGAAAAAATTTGGACTTTCTGCTAGTATCTCCAAACTTCTTAAGGAAATGTATAGATTAATAGTTTAATTAGCAAAGAATTTAAACATGTAAATCTCTAGTTCGGTAAAAGCGGCGAACGTGTTCTTGGTTTTGCTAAGCTATCATTCCCCAAAACTGAATTCCCAAAGGGCTTCATATTCAATCTTTCAAACCCTTAAAACTTTAATTTCTAACTTGAGGGTTTCACATTCGTAGGATTAGTTTCATTAATAGATCCACCAAAACCCTCTGTTCCTGCTTCAATTTTAGAATGTAGATCAGCAGGTGTCAAAGTTATTATGGTTACAGGTGATTAGCCTCCTACTGCAGCAGAAATAGCTCGCTAAGTCAATATCATTCCAAGGGATATAAAGACAGTAGATGAAATTGCTGAAGACAGAGGTATTGACTGGTTTGATGCAATAGACTTATCTGACGCAATAGTTGTCCATGGAGATAGAATTGTAGAATGTATTTAAAAAAAAATAGATGAAGACGGTAACGAAGACAACAAGTTCCACTACCTCAAGCAGTGGGTGCAAAAGCCATACTGTGTTTTTGCGCGTACCACACCTGCTTAGAAGCTTTAAATTGTATAGGCCTGTTAGTCAGTAGGTAAGTTATATTAATTAAATTAGCATTTTACAATCTTAACCAATAATTTAATGTTTGAATATAAACCCTAAAAGAAAAATAGCTAGCAAAAAATATAGAAAATAAGAATAATTTAGTTTTGGTATGTTTCAAAATTAAGCAAAAAATAATATATATTAAATAAAGAATTTAATAGCTCATTTAAAATAAATTTAATTTAAAAAAAGGTTTTATTTGCGCTGTCACTGGTGATGGAGTTAATGATTCACCTGCAATCAAATAAGCAGATATTGGTATTTCTATGAATATATCAGGTAGTGATGTAACAAAAGATGCTGCTGACATGATTTTGCTTAATGATGACTTTTCTTCAATAGTTACTGGTATTGAAGAAGGCAGAAAGATTTTTGATAACATCAAAAAAACAATAGTCTATATTTTAACTTCAAATATCCCTGAACTTATTCCTTTTGTCGCTTTTATTATCTTGAGAATTCCTTTAGCTATAACAAATATATTCATGATTTGTATAGATGTTGGAACAGATATCCTTCCTTCTTTGTCTCTCGGATATGAAGAAGCTGAAATCGATATTATGACTCGTAGGCCTCGTAAAAAATTCGAGCATTTAGTTTCTAATAAAGTTATATTCCATGCATATGTTTTGATGGGAGGTATTTCTTTGGGCAGTGGATATGCAGCATTTTATACAACAATGAATTATTTTGGATTCCCTATAAAATCCCTATTCGGACTTTCTACTGCAAATGTATACTAGCCAAATCACAATTTTCTTAGATATTCTGATCAGAAATCAGAAATCGAAGCATTTGCTCATTCAAGAAGAGAGCATGATAGATCCTTCCCAAGGACTATTGATCCATTAGATCCTATGCTGAATAATAATCCTTATTACAATAAATATTTTATGTATTTAGATGGGAAAAATTCATGCAAATATGACTTAGATCTAAAAGATTCAAAAGGTAATACTGCTTATAATGAAGAGTAAATAGATTGGGTCACAATTAGCGAGGGCAAAAAAGATTTGCGTACCATGTTCGTATATTGTGATGAGACAAGTGATAAATGGAGTACTTTATTCGAGTGGTCAATGTGCGATGTAAATGACTCAAAGAATCACTCTCCTCTTACGGGTATGAATGCTTGTTATACAACAGATGCATTGAAATTTGGATAGACTGCTTGGTTTATATCTATTGTATTCTTTTAGTGGAGCAATATTTTTGCTGTAAAATCAAGAAGACTTTCCTTCGTATTTACTCCCGTTAACAGAGTTATGATATCAGGTTTAATATTTGAAACACTTTTATGCATTTTAATTTCTGAAGTACCTGGATTTTAAGATGTTTTTGGAGGAAGGCCCCTTCCTTTCTGGTAGTGGGGTATACCCTCGTTTGTATTTTCTGCATCTTACCTTGCATGGGAAGAGACAAGAAAATATTTAATCAGGACAAACAAATGGTTCTATAAATGGACATTTTGGTGAACTAACATCATTTTAAATTACTTATTGTTGATTGATTGATCGATCGATTAACCAATTAATCAATGATCCATTGAAACATTCTCAGTATTATAATTCATTTATTATAAATTTGACTCATGTAAATTGACTTATTATAAATCAAAAACCAAAATTTTTTGTAAAATTGTATGATCTATCTATGTAAGTATTGTAAGCACAAAACTGCTCTTAAAATTTAATAGTCAATTTAAAGAAACATTCAAATAAAATATTTTATGAATTAAAATGAAAATGTATTTTTTAATGGGTATGGTATTTAAAAATATAAATAATGATTTTTAAATATAATTAAAATTCCATCAATAATAAATTAATAAAGATTAACCATATTCTTAATTATTTATTTTTCATTTTTGGAATGAGCTTAATAATAATATGAATATATTATTCTGCTCTATTTTTTGTTAAAAAATTTCGAATTGGTACAGTAAATAATTGAAAATTTCCAATTTAAATATTACACCACTAAATTTAGATCTGTAAAATGACGAATCCCAAATATTTTCAAGCAGAAATAAAATTTCCTTTAGAAATCCAGCATTTTAAATTGGTTTACCTTTTATTAGATTTTAAGACTCATAAAAATGAAAACATTTAATTTTGCAAAAATGAAATGAATCAAGATTCTAACAATTTAAAACAGTTATTAAAAATAGATAAGTTTAAAATAGAGAGCTAAAAGTTAAAAGGAGTCCTTACCTGGAATCTCCCTTTTTTATTCAATTAGCAAAATGGAGAAATCGCAAACACCTAATAAAATTATACTTTAAGAGGAATTAACTAAAGAGGATAAAATTGAATTAAAATAAGAAAATAATTTTTTAAAGTTAGGTGCTTAAGTAGGAGCGCAAAAGAATAAGGTGACTTTTGATAAAAAGAAAATATTGTCTATCATTCGCTGCATTAATTCGCTCCTATATGGATGGAACTTGTTTTGGGTTTTTAATTTTTTTAATAAAGAGTAAAATCTATAGTAAAAACTATTCAGTAGAAAAGACCAGATTCTAAAAACTAAGTTCTATTAAATTCATGATAGTAATAAGAGCTAATATATCTAATTATGAATCTTTGTATTTATTCAAATAATCTAGATTTATATAAAAGCGATTAATAGATAAATAAAAAAAGAAAGATTTATTTTAATAAAGCTAAAATTTATTTTGTATATATTTACTTTTATAGGATACCTCCTTATTGATCTATCAGGAATTTTAAAAGATAATTGCTTAATTTTATATTTCCTCATTTTTATATATAATTTTTATGACTAGGAATTAAAATAAATCAAATTCTAATGTTACTTTTCATAATTCTGTAAATAATAATGGCTCCTTTTCAGATTTCTAAATTATATATTATTTCTTTTTTAATTGTAAAATTATTATTATACTTTAAAAACTAATTCTTACTATAACTATTTTTTTATTTTAACATGTCTTTTATTAGGTATATTTTAAGCTAGTTAAGCTTGCTAAAAATAGCTTTTATTATATGTTAATCAAAAGCGCATAATTTAATTACTAAATTATATTTTATACATCATTTAATATTTTGGATCTACTTTAAAATTTTCCTTAAAGACTACAAAATATGAAAATATTATTTCAAAGTTTTAAGGCCTGTATAAAATAAAAAGAGTTTTTAAATATGTATTTAATGTGTATGAAGAAATAAATATGGTAGATAAATTTATTTTACTTGGATTCTTAATGAAAAAAATATAATTAATTCATAATGAATTTATAAATTTTTTTAATTACTTGAATTAGGATTAATATTAATCTAGTACTATTTAATGCGTGCATTTATTTTTCGAAATGGAACTAAAATTAGGAGGATAGTTTGCATTCATATCGAAGAACTTGTATTTGAAAGAATCTTATTCTTGAGTAATTTATTCAACAAATTTGAATTTATTTGAAATGTCTAGTTCATTAAATATATATTTGTCTTGGAATAAATCTTATATTACTTGTTAATTGTTAATTTTTTGTTTGAAAAATAAACAAGAATAGACTCAGATTTATTTAAACAAAAGCTTACTATAACTGAGCGAAAATTTGTTTTACTGTACTATAAATAGTTCTGTAATTATTAAAAGCGATAACCAAATATTCTTTTTTTACATAATTAATTTTTAATAAAATTTGTATAAGGTAGAAATAAATAAAATGAATACGAGTGATATCAATAAATCTGTTGTTCGCTAATTTGAGATGATTCGTTAATCTATCGAATTAGTTAACATAGCAAATGAGAGAAGAGCTAGTGTGGTCAGAAGCAGTATATAAGACATAAATACAAAAAAACATAGCTTAGAAAACTCATGCAATAAAGTAAGACACATTAATGAAGAAGTTGAGGAAGTTTAAATAAAAATCTAGAAAAATGTTTCTTTTGACAAAAAAGCTTAAACTCCTAAAAATAATAATCCAAAACTAGAACAATAAAATTAAGATGAAAAGGTAGTTGCTTAAGTAGAAGGATAATTTTCTGATCTTCATGTTATCTCCTTGCAAGAACTCTAAAATAGACTTGAAACTAATTTTGAAATGGGCTTAAGCTAATAATAGGCTCATGAATTAAATTTAGCATGTGGTGATAATAAATTAACTCCACCTAAAAAAACCCCCACATGGATTAAATTCATCAAAGAAATTCTTCATGGCTTTGCTATTCTTCTTTGGATTGGAGCTTTCTTGAGTTTCTTGGCTTATGGATTAGACGAGTCAGATCCTGCCAATTTATACTTAGGTATTATTATAGTTATTGTCATTTTCATGACAGGAGGAATTACATTTATGTAAAATGCCAAAAGCGAAGCCTTGATGGAATCCTTCAAAAACCTTATGCCTTAAGACTGTATAGTCATTAGAGATGGAAAAGAACTTAGGATTTCAGCTGAAAAGCTAGTTGTCGGAGATATCGTTCGTGTAAAATCTGGTGACAAGGTTCCTGCCGATATCCGTATATTAGCTAGTAACGAAATGAAAGTCGATAACTCTCCCTTCACAGGTGAGACAGAGCCCTTACTTAGAACTACTGAATGCTCTAACTTAAATCCTTTAGAAACCAACAACTTAGCTTTCTTTGGTACTCTCTGCAAGGAAGGGTAAGGTAAAGGTGTAGTCATCAACATAGGTGATTCAACTATGCTCGGAATGATTTCTAATCTTTCATCTATTGAAAAGTAAGTAAAGACTCCCCTAAGACAGGAATTAGATAGATTTGTACTATACATTTCATTTATTGCAATCTTTTTGGCTATACTTTTATTTGTTTTAGCCTTGTTTGTCTCGAATTAAGGAGTATTCCACAGTCTCTTACTTGGTATCGGTATCCTTGTTGCCAACGTTCCTGAAGGTTTATTGGGTAGTGTCACTATTTCTTTAGTTATTACAGCTAAGCGTCTCCACAATAAGAATGTCTTAGTCAAGAATTTAGAAGCTGTTGAGACTTTGGGATCTACCTCTTGTATTTGTTCTGACAAAACAGGTAATTTTTTCTTATGAAAATTCTTAATAAAATTATTAATGCTCAAACACTTTTAATGGTTTAATTTTAGAAATTAATTTTTTGACATTTATCTTAATATTTTTAAATTATGAAAGGCACATTAACTTAAAATGTTATGACTGTCGAACACATGTGGTATGACAGAAAGACTATTAAAGCCATAAATAAATCTAAAATAGCTTCCAACAAAATTTTAGAGTACAATGAAAGCGATGTTTGCTTCAGAGCCCTTCACCAAGCAGCTATTATTTCAAGTGAAGCCAAATTCGATACTTAAAGCGTGAAAGATTAATCAAATATTAATTGGATTGATTGCCCAACTACAGGGGATGCAACAGAAACTGGACTTATCAGATTTTATTAGTATATTGAAAACATTGATAAAACACGTTAAAAGTTTACAGTACCCAAAAATAAAGATGGCGCAGATGCAAAGATGCCTTTTAATTCTAGTTGTAAGTTTGCATTAACAGTTGTTGAAGAATAAACTGAAAACTCAGAATATTGTGCCTACATTAAAGGAGCTCCAGAAAAAATATGGTCTTTCTGCAAACACCTTTAAACTTCTCAAGGAAGCATATAAATAAACAGCTAAATCAATAAAGAGTTCAAGCATGTTAATCTCTAGTTTGGTAAGAGTGGAGAGCGTGTTCTTGGTTTTGCCAAGCTCTAGTTCCCTAAGAGAGACTATCCTAAGGGATTTTAATTCAATCTTTCAAATCCTTCAAACTTTAATTTCTAGCTTGAAGGCTTTACATTCGTAGGATTAGTTTCATTAATAGATCCACCAAAACCCTCTGTTCCTGCTTCTATTTTAGAATGTAGATCTGCAGGTGTTAAGGTCATTATGGTTACTGGAGATTAACCTCCTACTGCTACAGAAATAGCTCGTCAAGTTAATATTATCCCAAGAGGAGTTAAGACTGTTGATGAAATAGCTGAAGAAAGATGTATTGACTGGTATGAAGCAATAGATTTGTCAGATGCGATAGTTGTTCATGGAGACAGAATTGTAGAATGTATTTAAAAGAAAATTGATGAAGATGGTAATGAAGACAACAAATTCTATTACCTCTAGCAATGGGTATAAAAACCTTATTGTGTCTTTGCTCGTACAACTCCTGCTTAGAAATTACAAATTGTTTAGGCATGCTAATCAGTAGGTAATGTTCAATAATATTAAATTATTGTGTTTTTTTTTTCTTTAAACTAAAAAAAATTTCAAGCAAAAATTGCATCAGAATAAATTAGTGAAAAATAGCAAATTAGTTATAAAAATAGGATTTAATTAAGCACATAAAATCCAAATTAAATCACTTAATTTAATGCGAATTATATTAATTTAATTCTAATAAATAGGATTTATTTGCGCAGTTACTGGAGATGGAGTAAATGACTCACCTGCAATCAAATAAGCTGATATTGGTATTTCTATGAATTTATCAGGTAGTGATGTAACAAAAGATGCTGCTGACATGATCTTGCTTAATGACGACTTTTCTTCTATCGTTACTGGTATTGAAGAAGGTAGAAAGATTTTCGATAACATCAAGAAGACAATCATATATATTTTAACTTCAAACATTCCTGAGCTTATTCCTTTTGTTGCTTTTATTATCTTGAGAATTCCTTTAGCTATAACAAATATATACATGATTTGTATAGATATTGGAACTGATATTCTTCCTTCTTTGTCTCTCGGATATGAAGAGGCTGAAATCGATATTATGACTCGTAAGCCTCGTAAAAAATTTGAGCATTTAGTTTCTAATAAGGTCATATTCCATGGTTACGTATTGATGGGAGCTATTTCAGTTGGTAGTGGTTTTGCAGCATTTTATACAACTATGAATCACTTTGGATTCCCCATACTTTCTCTCTTCGGACTCTCTACTATTTATGTATATGAACCTAACTTGAAATTCAGATAAAACTCGGATTTCAGTGCATAAATTCAATCTTTGGCCTATTCTAGAAGAGAACATGATACATCTTTCCCAAGAGGAATCAATCCAACAGATGCAAATTTAGCTGAAAACCCGTACTATAATTAATACTTCATGTATTTGGATAACTAAAATTCTTGCACATACGACTTAAATGTATAGGACGCATCTGGTAATAATCCATACATTCATACTTAAATAGATTGGGTAAAACTTGATGAAGGCAAAAAAGATTTACGTACCATGCTTGTCTATTGTGATGAACAAACTAATTAGTGGACAAGTTTGATTACATGGTCAATGTGCTACACAAATGATGACTTAAATAAATCCCCTCTTACAAATTTAAATGCATGTTACACTACAGATGCACTGAAATATGGTCAAACTGCTTGGTTTATAGCAATAGTATTCTTTTAATGGACCAATATCTTTGCTGTTAAATCTAGAAAACTCTCCTTTGTCTTTACTCCCTTTAACAAAGTTATGATATCAGGTTTAGTTCTTGAAACTTTCTTATGCATTCTCATTTCTGAAGTACCTGGATTTTAAGATGTCTTCGGAGGAAGACCTCTTGCTTTTTGGTAGTGGGGCATACCTTCTTTCCCTTTCACAATATTTTACCTTATTTGGGAAGAGACAAGAAAATATTTAATAAGAACTAACAAATGGTTTGAAAAATGGTCATTATGGTGAAATCTATTGAATTTTGACTATTCAACAAATACCTTCAGTGGAATATTTCTTTGTTTTAATCAATAAATAATTAAACAAAAAATAAAATAAAAAAATAAATTTTTGCCAAGATAAATTATTAATTTACTATCAAATATTAAAATAATTTTTAAATTATATTTTATATATTGAATACAAACATACATACACACATAGATTGATTGTATCTTTATTCAGCTAATTTTTCAAGTTCCTAATTCTAAAATTAATAAATCATTCATAATAAATAAAATACTTTTCAATATTAAAAAGTTTTCAAAGATTCAAGATCAGACAATTATTAGTTTTTCTAATTCTAATTTGTTTTTTATTTTTTTTACTAATACTTTACTTAACTAAATTTTTTTCTTCAAAGTTAATTAACAACCTCATGCAAGTTATATTCCAAGTTCAATCTTTGTAAAATAAAATTTGATTATCTTCACATTTATCAAGCTTAAGTAATTATTCTAAAAAGAATTTCATTCTTAAATTTGTTGGGTTTATTTTCAGAAATTATTTTTTAATAAATTTCCAAAATCACTTGCTTTTGTATGATATTTTAATGAATATTTGATTGTATTTTTGTAAGAATTTTAAAGATTATTTTTTATTTCTCAAAAGATAGATTTGAGAGAAACAAACGAAGTAAAGATATCAAATTTTTATTTAGATCTAAAAAAACTATTTTATTCTTGAAGAAATTTTTATAAAATAAATAAAACAATTTTACTTTCGACACTCAGCTGTTGAGAATAAATGTTTTCTAAGGATTTTATTTTATTAGAATAAAAAGTCTTTTATTTTATTACTTTTTGAAATTTGTATCTAAGTAATTCAATATAATCCTGATAAAAATCTCAACAATAATAAAAATAACCAAGATTTTAATAATGATGGAGCTCTTATCCCATAAAATATGAAAGTGCTCTAAGTTCTACCTATAATATGCCCAAGTTAGCAAGATAAAAATGAAATTAAAGGAACTACTAACTATGGATTCTTATTTTTCAAATTTTTATTTTTTTTAAATTTTCAAATCTTCATAGACCCAATATCTGTATCAATTAACGGTCAATTTCTAACAAAAAAGTTAATAATCACGAAATTACTGAACCAATATCTATAAGAGATATTATGAGCCAGAAATTAATTTAGTCTCACATTTATCATACTAAAATGATGCCTTCTCTCATTTTGTAGATTAAATAAAATTTGCTTACTTCAATATATACGAAAACAAGTCAGAAAAACTATTTTTGCAAACTATATCTGAACCAGTATTTAACACAAATAGGAAAGAAAAATGATTTACCGTCAGGTCTCTTGAATAACATGCCCTCTATTATAAGATAATTCTTTGATAAGATAATTCTTTTTATAAATTTAACATATTATTTAATTGGATTTAATCAAACTAACATAAACTAATATTCTATGTATTTTAGTTTAAAAAATATAAAAAATTAAAATAAATAAAATTAATTGTTTTTTTATTTAAACATTTTTTTTCAATTTATCAATTCTTTCTATATTTATTACTTTTTTTTATCATAAATCTATCTATATTTATTGTTTCTTTCTTTCACAAATATAAAATATAAATTTTAGCTTTAGAATTTATATAAAATTCTTTTAGTATAATTTATATATATATTTCACGTAAAAATAGAGCCTGTAATATTATGACTTACAAAAGATACATCTTCTATGCTTCATTTTATGTTTATCATAAATTTATAGCTTTAACAACTAACCTTTTAGCTTTTAGGTACTTGCTCTTTATTTTTTCTGTCTGACTTCTATTATCATTATTATTGTAACTATCAATAGATATTAGAGATAATTACAAAATAATATAAGTAAATATTTTAATTATTCTATGAATCAATTAAAATTAAAAAAATTAAAAATATTTTTATTAAATTTTTGATGAATTGTATTTTATTTCTTATTTTTTTTTCAATCTTTATCTTAAAAATATAAAATCAATATCTTAATCGAAATTAAATTGTAAATAAATCAAGTAAAAAGATTGTTTTTGTTTTAATTCATTTTGATATTAAAAAATATAACAATCTAAAACAAATAAGCTGTTTTTACCCTAAATTAAGTGACAAATTTGAGAGACTAATGCATTTTGCTAATCCAGAAACTAAGCCTGAGGCACCTTCAGCACCAATTTTATTGGAACTTTTTAAATATTGAAGTAAATATTAGTTAGTTAGAAGGAAAAATGAATAAAAATATGAATTAAGAATAAACAAACTAGTAAATAATCTATTCAAAGGTTGAAAATAAAAAATGACTTTAATTAAAAAAACATAATTTTGATATTAAAAAATATCACAATCTAAAA
>JH720048.1:0-43940 GCA_000231845.2 Tetrahymena malaccensis 436 | reverse complement strand
GCAAAGGTTGAAAATAAAAAATGACTTAAATTAAAAAAACATAATGAGAATCAAAAATTAATTAAATTAAGTAAAAAGATTGTTTTTGTTTTAATCCATTTTGATATTAAAAAATATATCAGAATCTAAAACGAATAAACTGTTTTTACCCTAAAGTAAGTTTCAAATTTGAGAGATTAATACAGCTAGCTAATCCAGAACCTAAGCCTGAGGCATCTTCATCACAAATTTTATTTTCACTTTTTAAATATTGAAAAAAATATTAGTTAATTAGAAGGAAAAATGAATAAAAATATGAATTAAAAATAAAGAAACTAGTAAATAAACTAAGAGAAAGTTGAAAATGAAAAATAAGATATAAAAATTTGTATAAAATTATAAATAAGATCTATAATAATATTTCTTGAAAAAAAAAATTCACTTGATAGCAATGTTAATGTAAATAAGATTAATTATTATAAATTTAATTTACCTGAGCTTGATATGGAGATCAGTGTGAGTTTAAAGTTAAGAGTTCAAAAACTTTTTTATGGAAAAATAAAATTAAAGGGTAATTAATTAAAAAATAAATGCTTACATCTTTTAAGCTGTTAAAATATTTATTCTATTTTATCATTTATTTTTTTGATATTTATTTAGAAACAATTTATTTAAATTTAATCAAAAATATTTAATTAATTTTTTAATAAGATTTAATTTGAATAGAGAGAATAAATGAAACTGAGATCAAATATAAATTTAGAAAATTATGATAAATAAGAGATATGTAACTATTTAGAAAGTTTTTTAATAAATTTGCCAAATTTATACATCTTGGACAAATATTACCTTTTTTCAATATCTTATATTAAGGAAAATATTTTTATAAAAATTTAACAAAAAATATTGAGATATCTAAAGATAGTAATTTTATATTTTGGACAGATTTTTGTCCATACCTGTATATTTTATTTATCAAAAAAATACATAAATGCATTCATTCATTCATTGTGTCTTTCTTTATTAAGCTAATTTATTTTTCAAGTTGCTATTTACAAAATTAATTAATCTTTCATAATAAATAAAATAATTTTAAATATAAAGAGGTTTTAATAGATTCAAGAGCAATCAAAAATACTTAAATACTTAGTCTAAATAAAATTTTATTATTGAATTTGATGAGTTTATTTTAAGAAATTGTTATTAAATAAATTCTTAAATTCACTTGCTTTTGTTTGGTTTTTCAAAAATGTTTGATTCAATTTTTGGATTAATTTTAAAAATAATTTTTGTAAACTCAAAAGATGGATTAAAGAGAAAAAATTAAATAAAAAAATCTAATTTCAATTTAGATCTAATAAAATTATTTTAATTTTGAAGAAGCTTTGATTAAAAATAGAAAATTTTTTAATTTCGAAACTCAGCTTGTTGTGAAATAAGATTCTAAGTGAAATTAAAAGGCTTTTATAATTTTAGAATAAAAAGTCTTTAATAGACATTAATTTAGAAAATTTGTGTCTCATTTTTAAGTAAAAAATTAATTAGAAAAAAATATCATATTTAAGTAAATAAACCTTCGAAGATATTAATAAAAATGAATTAAAGTTAACCAATCTCAAATAAAGATAAATTTTCTTAATCTTAATTTCTAAAAAATGATCAATAATCATAAAACTAATTCGAGAAAAATTACTTAAGTAAAGATGGACTTAATGAAGATGATTAGCCAGCATATATTTACGAAGAACAAAAAGTAAGCATTTTAAATGATGGATTATTTGATTACTAAAAACATGTAAATAATGAATAGGATGATCCAGAAATAGATTTGTAGGATTAATAATAAAATAAATAAAAAGCTTAACGAAAGAAGCTTAAATATAATCAGCCATTTCCAGTTGAGGAATTAGGAAAGGAAGCGTTGTTGACTTATAAAACAGAAAAAGATGATTGTGATGAAGAGGATGAGCATGATATAGAGTAGAACTATTCAAATGAACATATCTAAGAAGGTCAAGAGCTATAAGATATCAGCGAAAAAAAATAGATGGATAATATTTTAAATTTTGAAAATGAAGACATAAAAAATCAGACAAATTAGACTTAATAAATAGATGATTTTCTGAATAAATACTTAAAAGATGAAAATCAATAGGATTTATAAAATATATTTGAATTTTGTAATTAAATATAAGATGATATTGACTAGAGTATTGATTAAATTTAATAGTAAGTTATGTAGGATGAATTCATATAAGATGAAAATTAAGAGTAATTCAGAACTTTAACTCATAGTAATTTTAATTTATAACCAATAAGCACGTTTAGTATGTCAGATTATATGAGAACGACTATTAACGACCATTACTTTCATGGAGAAAACTAAAATGTGAAGGAAAGATTAAATGAAACAATCAATCAAGTTCATAACTATGTGGTATCTAAAATAGATGAAAAGAAAAATCAAATTGAAGAATTCAAAAAGATCTTATCAAAATTCATATTTGATTATCGATATGACTAATACTAATAACCACGTAAATACTTTCATTCATTAATGGGTGAAATAAATCTAAAGAATAAGGACCAAAAAACTGATTAACAAAAAGATCAATAGTAGAATAAATATTATAAATAAAAAATAACTGAGTAAAGTCTTAAAAATAAGTTTTAAGATCCTAAATTTGATGAACGCATGATAAACTTCGATATTTAAGATTTTAATGAAACTCCATTCAGCTTATTTGCTAACGAAATAGATGTTTACATTAACTGTCTTTCTAACCTGGTAAACAAATAAATTAGCATTTAGCTATCTAAAATATGAATTTATTTTTTAAATATCAAGAAAAATGAAATCTTTATTTATCAATTTTCGTTTTATTTTATAAAATTTTAACTTAAAATATTTATTTATTAATTGAAAAAGTTGTGCATAAAATAAGCTTTTTATAGTGAACTAGAACTATATTTGAATGCAGTTTATCAAGATAAATGTAATATAGAATCAAATTACTTATATGAAAGGAGAATCTACCACTAGTGCATTAAGCTTACTTTCAAAGATACTAATTTGACTTTTAAATTACGTATTTAATTAAAAAATGCTAATTTATTTAGAGCGAGAGATAAAATATTCCAAAGCTTTTACTCATTAAATAAACCTGAACTAAATATATTTAGTAGCTTTGTCTTTTATTGGGCTTAAAAGCGCTAACTGCTTTCTGAATATGTCATGGATAAAAATGCTTGGATCATTCTAATTATTTACTTCTTCTAAATAAACAAGCGCTTACCTCCATCAATCAATTATGATTAGTTAACTGTTCAGGCCAAAAAATTAGAAAATAAGTGTTATCAAAAAGCTATTGAGAAGCTCTATAAAATAAAAGAAAACTCAAAAGGAAGCATAAAAACTACTATTGATAATGTATTTGACTTCTAAACATTTGAAAAAGAAGGCAAATCTAAATTTGTAATTCAATATAATCTTGACAAAAATTTCAACAATAAATAAAATAATCAAACTAACAAAGATGAAGAATATTATAATAATGAAATTAACGATAGAGCTCCTATCCCGGAAAATATGAAAGTGTTTTAAGTTCTACCTATAATACGCCCAAGTACTTAAGAATTACATGCAATTAAAGATGCTCCAAATTTTAATTATGGATACTTCTTTTTCAAGTTTTTATTTTTTTTAAATTTTCAAATCGTCATAGACCCAATATCAGTCTCGATTAACGGGTAAATTCAAAGAAAAAAAGTTAACGATCGTAACGAAAATGCAGAACCAATATCAATAAGAGATACTATGAGGCCAGAAATTAATTTAGTCTCACATTTATCCTATGAAAAATGTGCTTTCACTCATTTAGTAGATCAAATAAAATTTGCTTACTTCACTATATATGAAAACAAGTCAGAAAAGCTATTTCTGTAAAATCTATAAAATCCAGTATTTAGCACAAATAGGTGAGAAAAGTGATTTATTTAGTGTTAATAACTAAATTAGACTTATTATCAAAATACCCTAAAATTAAAATTATATTTTATGCAAACTATTTAATTAAATATTTTAATTTACAATGTTAACAAAGATCTAAACCTCAAACTCAACTTAATCAATATATCAATTTTTAAAGTATGGACAATACATATTTATTTAATTACAAATTACCTCTAAATTTATTTTATTTTTGAAATCATTTATTAGTTTTTAACTATTTTTAAAGGTATTTTTAAATTTTTTACATCAAATAAGTATTAGATTCTCAAAAATATAAATTAAAAAAAATAAACTAATTTGTTAAATTAAATACCTCAATAAATCAAGCAAAGATATAAATAATGTTTAATAGAATAATAGCTAAACTTAAGATAAGGTAGAATAAATTGTTTAATTAGAAAAGCAAAATATTTTAATAAATATTAAAAAGATTTAAGTACAAAAAGTAAAGGTTATTTAATATAAATTATTTTAAATAATTCTAAAGAAAAATTAATTGTTGAAAATATTAACTATTACTTAATAAAATGAATGTTGAATGAAAAAGTTTAAATATTTCATTGATATTATTGATAAAAAATTCTTTTAAAAACTTTTTCTGATTAGATGTTATAGCGAATAAAAATAAACAACATGATTTAATTAAGAATAATATCAATTTTATAATTTCGTCATTTTTTAATGAAAGTTTAATATATTTAATCTATACTTTTATAAGAAATTATTGCATGTTATGGAATAAAAATAGAAATTAATAGGTATAATTTTTAAAAATTAAATTTGAAAACTTTTGAAAAATTATTTGTTTGTTCATCTAAAGAATGTAAAGTGTAGAATGAAAATATATTTAAAGATACTTAAATAGCCATTTTTAACTTAAAGTATTTTTCTCTCTCTGTTTGTTTAGAAATCTAACCAATGGTACTTCCAAAGCTGTTAAAAAATTTGAATAGAAGAAGAGATGGTCTTTATAAACATGTTTATATTTCTGATTGTATCTTTGTATTCTAGCAAATTTAATAATCTTTGAAAACTTAATTTGCACATTTTTTATTAAAAATTTACAATTATTCTAAATTTCAAAACAGTAAACTAAAACTTTTAACTAATCTAACTGTTTTTTTAAATATAAAATGATTTGAATTAGAAGCAATTAAATAAAAAGAAAAAATATTTTATTAAGAGATGGTCATACATTAATAAATTGAAAATTAAATTTATTATTGGTAAAACTCATAAATTTGATTGTTACTGCATTTGAAATCAACTAAATATTTAATTATTGTTTTATTTTAAATGTTTCTATGATAAATTAAGGGAATCAGAATTAATCAAAAAGTAAAAATGATTAGATTAAATTTAATACATCACATTTGTTCTTTAAATAGAAAAAAATTTCAGATTTTTAATATTAAAGTTTATAATAATTAGAGATACACTCTTTATACAAAAAACAAATAAGCACACTCATACATACATATTTAATAATCTTGCAAATGACTAATTAAATTTATAAACCGTATTAGTTTTTGATTTAATTCAAATTATAAGCAAATAAATTCACTATAAATATATTGAAGGTGCTGTAACACACGAGCTTAAGGAAAGAATTATCTGCCAAGTGAAGGATATTTTATAATCTCTTAAAAAAATTTTAGAAGAGTAACAAACAAATTTAGAGATTATTCAGAAATGGCATGTTTAATTAGAAAGTGGTGCTTTAAACCACAAGTTAAAACATTATGTGTTTTTTAATATTAAACAAAATTATATTTGAATTTTATATAAAATAATTTATTTTAAGCAAATAAGTTTTACTAGAATATTTGTAAGAGGATTCTAGTTTAAAGTGGTTGGAGGAGTGAAAATATTAATAAAATAAGTTGATTAAATAAATTACTTTTATAACCTAAATAGAAAAAAGTGTATCTAATTTTTCTACCTGTATCGTTACTTAAGAAAAATTTAATAATTAGATAGATAGGGTAGAAATAAAAATAAATAAAGACTACCTTTATAATCATAGAAGTCTTTTATATTTATATTATTTAACTTTTTATTATTATAATCTTAAAATTTATATGATAAATTACATTTTGTAATACTAAATTTAGAGTTTTTCATTCGGAGTTAATTAAAATAGCCAAGTAAATGCTTTCACCTCATTTGACTGAAGCACAATTTTATCTCTTTATATTTGAAGATGACTTCTGTTAATCCAACCAAAACGACAGAGATGTGCTTGATTTAAATTTTTTTAACATTGAGTGGATACTTAAAATTTTAAAAATTATGTTTTATTTGTTGTTTTGTAAAGAAAGCAAAAGACAGACTTTGAAATTATTTAAAATATAATCAGACGTATTCTAAATAGAGTTGGCGTCATCGTTTTCAAAGTTATAATCTAACAAACATAAATTTTCAAAGGAAAAAGCCACTAAATCTTCACATGCAAATTAGGTACAGCTTTTTAACACAAAAATTAGAAAAGCTGTTTTTTCTTAATAATCTCAACTCATAATAAAATTTATTTAAAAATGCAAGCTTATTTGTTTTGATGGAGTATTAATATTTTAGTATAAAATTTCTTCTCTGGTTGAAAATTTGTTTGCTTTTTAAAGCATTTATTTTTATCATCAAAATTTTAATAGAAATTGTGTCAAATATGCTTTTTTTTGAGATCAAAAGCATGAATCATAAAATACTATAATCGATTTAGATGAATTGATGGATATATAAATAAAAAAATAGCAAGTGATAATTCAATCAGTAGAAACAAAGAAAGAAAGACATACAGATAGATAGATACCTAATTAGCTAGCTAGAAGAAAATAAATAAATTAAAATTTTTAAATGAATTTGAAAGCCAATAAAATTTAAAATGCTATGACTACTAAGTATCTTTTTATCTGATAAATTGAATAGTTGTTTAAATAAAATTCAAAAAGAATTGTTTTAAAGATAGTAAATTTTTAAGTAGTAACATTTAACAGAAACTATAAATAGAGAGACATGTTTGCAATGAAATAATTTATGATTGATGTAAATAAATAGGTTTTATATTAAAATTTCTATTATATTATTAAATTAATTATTGTTATTATATTAAATTAGTTATTTATTGTTTTTATATATTTGATGAGATTTTTTAACTATAGAAATGAGTGTTGCTTTGATATAAATTTATTTATTAGTTAGTTAATTATTTTATTGGGTCACCGCATATACTTTATTTATATATGCTTGCGATTGCCAACAAAGGGTGAGATTGGTTTGTTTATATTGGTGTTGTTGTTATTGTTAATTATTTGTGTTATATAGGTTTAAATGCATGGTTATGATAATTAATTTGTTGTTTTTTATTTGAGTAGTTGCTTTTGATAGGTTTAGATAGTATATTGTTATGTATGAATAAATATGAGATGTTTATTTATTTATTTATATTTGTGTGTGGTATATGTAAATTCTATTGTATTGATAGCCTATGAGAGCGATTTATTTATTTATCAAGTAATAATTGCGTACTATTTCTTTTTAGGATTTAAATTATTGATCTGATATAGTCAATCACTAGTGCTCTTTGTTCCCAAAAAAGTGTGTCAGAATTATCTAAAATCGGTTCTGAAATTTTAAAAAGGTGTAAGTTTTTAAAATATCTAAAGTGTTGAAGTGATTGATTGATCGCCTTTTTAATCACTTAATTAAAATATAATATCTGTAAGCAATTCTTTTTATAGCGCTTATATATCCTAATTAAGTAACTAGCCATTTTGATTGGTAGAAAAATGCATCTGAAAATAGATATTTGAAGAAATTACGCAACCATCTGGTATGAAAAATAAATAAGTCTAAATATCAATCAATTTTTATTAGAAAATGAATACATATATCCCTATTGTTTGTTTCATGTTGATTAATATATGATAATTTAACTCGACTTTTCATTAACTTGCTCAGAAGTGGGAGGCAATTTGGAAGAGCAAGTAGTTTTCAGATCTAACAAGATCTTTTCTTAACTTGTTGAGAAGGTATTCGGATTTCTTATCAATAAGGTAGTTAATTATTCTAGATGAAATGATATCTTGACTGATAACGAATAGCTTCTCACAGAGGATTTTACTAATTTCCCTAGAAAGATTGAATTTGACTGAAATTATGTTAATTGTACTTCTTTTCACAATGTTTTCATTAACCTATTTATTAAAGTAGAAGATTTAGTATTTGTTGCTAATTAAAAAATGTAAGAATAATTAATATCTCTCTTTTCTATTGCGCTTAGCAAGAATATATTATATATATTTAATATAGTAGATGCTTTAAATAAATTATTTTCAATCTTCATTTATTTTCTATTTTAAGAAGATTATGATTTCTATATATTAGGAGGTCTGAATTACCGGCTTAGTTTAAATATTCTAAGCTAGTCAACATTGAAGTCAAGCGTTAAGCGCAATGCAAAAAAGAAATAAGTAGAAAAAGTTCTAATGTAATAAGAAAGAAAAAATTACAATTAATTTTTCTTGGAGGTCTTTTATGATCTTTTCAATCTATTTTTGATTTAAAAAAAAATAGTTAGAATAATAAGTTTATTTTGATTCAAAGAAATAATAACAAATAAATAAATATATTTATAGACACAAATCTTAGCTAAGAAATGAGCTTTTTCAGAATTTGTTGTTTATATTTGAAATGAAAGCTAAAATGATTTTAAATAATCAAAATAAATGTAAATGTTTACTTATTAGTGTTAGTTTGTAATATTGTAAGAAGCATTGTATACGAGGAAGACATGGTTGAATATTTATTTGAAGATTTCCAAGACTGTATTGGAATATCCGAAAATAACTTTGAATAGTTAGCTCAAAACCTATTCGTTCCTCTGAACGCCGTATTCGCTCAAAACGTTTTAAATTGTTTCAAAGTAGCTTGATTTTGCCATTTTGGTAAGTTTGTTTGATAATATTTGATTTTTAACTGAGTATCTTATGTGTTTTAGCAAAAGTAATATTGTTTGCTATTCAAATAAAGGAGATTATTTGATATAAATAAATAGTCAATCTATGAATGAATGAATTGCTTTGATTTTTATTATTAAAATCAAATTTTGATTAAAATAGGATTTTTTGTGATTGTTAATTTTCGATATTTACTCTTTTTTATTTTTTTGATTGTATTTATTGTTAATTAATTTATTATAAAAAATGACCTTTATGTTGATTGCATGCATTTTTAATTAGCTTTTTTTGAAAATGTAAATCAAATTATTTTTTTTGGTTGTATGTTTGAAGGGGGGAGGTACTATTAATTAATAAATAAATAAATTGATTTGCTTAATTCTTTCTTTATTTTTTAATTTATTCATTTACTCGCTTTAGTAAAATCTCTTAATTATATTCAGCTAATAAAAGCTGATTTGCCATCATGGTCTATCATTAATTAAAAAATGATTGCGTATTGATCTTAAAATCGTAAAAGTTCTCTCCGTTGAATTCTAAGAAATATTAGAAATAGGAATTATAATGATTATAATCAATTCTGAATCTACAAACTCAATATTGTTTTTTTTCTACATATTACACTATTTTTGCTATCTTTCAGTTAGATTTTAGGCATTCATATTGATTCAATATAATTGCTACTTCTTCGCTGCTTTAGTGCTTTAATAATTTTTGTGCATTATTTTGCTGGAATAATCACATTACGCTTTCTGATATCTTGAGAATTAGACAAATCCTTAGGCAGACATTTAAGTAATAATTAAATGATTAATTTTTACATATTCGTCCTCTTCAATCATCTATTTTAATGAACTTCTACATGCATACATACTATTCTAATTTTGAAGGACCCTATAATAAACTAGACTAAAAGATATATTTTTGCAATTTTTTCAAATAGTTAGAATGCTTTGATACTCTTGCATTAATCTCAAAAATGCCAAAATGACTTCACAAACATTCACGTCATATCGCTCTATGCACGAATTAATAGGTTTTAAAACAACCGTTCTAATTTTGTTTTGGTCTAGGTAGTTTTAGTCTGCTATAATTATTTTATAAATAGCAAATCTTTGGCTATTAAATAATTACTAATTTGCATTTAACAAATAGATAGACAGCTGAATTTTCAAATTTATGCATTTAATATTATTAAATAAATCATGCATGCATATACACATATAAATATAATATGCGATCTAACCTTTTTAATTAAGAAACAAGAACTTTTAAATTAAATTTGTTACCTTCAAATCAAATACAGCCTCATAGATATGCTAAATTAATTATTTTGTAAATCACTCTAGTTAAATAGAGGGGCTCACCATAATTTGTATTGTCTTACTTGTTAAGCAAATCTGCAGCTTAGGTATGCAAAAAGAGTTATTCCATAAAATAGTAAAAACAAATCTGTGCATTTTGTAGATTTGTATAAATAAACTATGCGAGCACGTGAGTCAGTCAGAAATTTTAATTAATTGTGAGAGTTTGTATTATTCTACTAAGTAACTATGCTCTCATAATTAGACTGCTCGAAATAAATAAACAATTTTTAAAGATTTATATTTACATCAAATTAAGTTGTAACAATTTATAATTGCTTTTCAATACATATAATATTCCGAAATCAATTGAACCCTTATGCAATATTTTTGTAAATTAGTTTTAGGCTATCTTCTCTAATCAATTGAAATTAAATCAAATGACAAGTATTTTGATATTTGCTTTTTAAGCATAAATTTTGCTTACAGCCCTACTTTTTTAATTGAATAAATGGGGACCACTCCAGCCATCCAGCACTTCTCTGTTCCTCTTCATTTTTTCAGCTAAATTTATTTAAACAACTTTTGAGCATAATTCATGCTAATTACGTGAAATCAGTTAATTTGCGATAAATCAAAGATTAATAAACATGTCATTAAAATATCTAAATTAGAATAAGTGGGAACAAATGAATGAAGGAAAGAATGAATATTTATTCAATTCAAACCAAATCAACTAAATGTTAGAAATAAATATTCTTCTTTACTGGGAAATTTTGTAAAGAGTGAATTTTGAAAAGATCAAAGAATTTAGACGAATTATTATAAAATTCCCTTATTAATTCTTTCTAAATCCTTTTTAACTGATAATTAAATTTGTATTTAATTCTTGTTTTTGTCTCGCCATTTCAGTTAAAAATAGGTTTTTCTATTTCAACAAAAGCTCTATCTTTTATATTTATGCTTAAATAGTAAAAAAAGGTCGTCCGCTTCAAGAATCTAGCCAAAATTAATTTACTCAAATTATAAATTGCATATATCTTTCAAAATTAATTATTTAATTAATTAGAGAGCAATCCAGTCAGTTGCGCAATCTTATTGAATTCCTTCTATACTAATATTTCAATTATTAATCCTTGTAGAATAAAAGATTCTATTGGCTTTAGCTATTCCTTTACAAGTTTTAATGTGAATTTAATTATTCTCCTTACTCCAATTAATCACCATATCTCATCCGAACAAGCATTCCTTGACTGAGTTACTCGATAGAGAATAAAACATTTTTTGCACCTAAAACATGTGTTTCTTTCTAAAATTTGAAATCATACTAGATTAAACATATTTAATTTTTAAATAACTTTTAAATTCGTTCATAGATACGAGCCAACAAGAATAGAAATAGAGTGAATAATTTACAAGATTAATTCAAATGAAATTTTGAGTAAATTAACAAATTGTAAAGCATCATCAAATGTCTATCGAAATGTAAAAAAAAAGACGAAGGATAAATTTGTTTGAGGTAAGGTAAAATAAAGGAGATAAAATAATAAAAAATAGTAACTTGTTTAAATTTATATAAATTCATATATTTTTTTTTACTTAGATTTGCATTAAATGTTAAATACATTCTTATTAATATTAACAATTGAAATATCACTAATTAAAACGATAATGAATGAATCAAAGATAGAATTAGATCAATCTATTTTTCGAAAGATAAAGCAAAAGCCTACTTTCATATAAGTTAGTTAGTCAATCAATAAATGAAGTTACACAGAAACTAATTCCACTCTAACCCGAGTTTTATTGAGCTTATTAGTTTTTCAAAATGCTTGCTGTTTTGTTCATTTGCTTGTAAAATTCACTGATAGGACTTTTCTCTAAGATCTTAATTAAAGCTCTCTTAAAAATATTTCTGCTAACTTTCGGAATTCTTGATTTACTCGTCAATAGATTATTTTAAATCGGAGTAGTTCGTACTGCTATAATTTTAATTTAGCATTTTTCTATTATTTTCTGCTGATAATTTTTAATCTCTACCTTAGACATTACTAATATTTTAGATATTCTGATAATTACTATAATTTGTTTGATATCCTTAATTCATTTATTAGTAAGTATTTCCGATTGTCTTCTGTCCAACCTTTTGACTGCCTCCTTAGGCATTATATTTTTGCTTAAACTGATTCTTTTAACCGTTGACATAACTTGGGTCACTCTAGCCAGAGAATTAATTCTAGTTTTGAGATTATTAGTACGGATTTTCTACGGGATTTTAAGTGTAATTATTACTTTATTAGAATTGAGTTTGCTAAATTGTATTGCTAAATTGCTAAACTTTTTAATTTATATTTTAACTATAGCTAAATGGATGGATACCTCCATTTTAGTTAAAATATTGATTAGTATATTGGTTTTTAACATGATTAGCACCTTAATTGAAATTTTTTTAATAGTAAGTAGGATTGCTGAGGGTGTTTGCGTTGTATTAATTATTGACATACCCTATTATATTTTGATCATTAGACGGCATAAATTATTAAACAGACTGCTAAGGTGACACAGCTTACACCAAACTGCTTTGGCTAGTCTAATCTATGAGATAGGAAGGAATATTAGAACTGCTTTTTCTACTACTCACAGATTCTAAACCACCACTTTCATTGCTTACTATGCTTCCATTACGGGAATAATTGTATCTTTTTTGAGTATTAACATAATTATTATTTAAGCTGGTGGTATTACTAATCTTAGTATTTTAGGGATAGTTGTTTCTATTAATATTCGAATTATTATAATCTTTCAACTAAAAGTGATGGATTTTTGATTCTGGTTTGTTTTTATCAAATATTTACATTCTTACATGCTAACCTATTAAATTAATTTATAAATAAATATATAGATAAGTTTACAAAACTTTAGCGAGTTGATTTTTTTGTATAATAAAAATAAATTTTTTTAAAGTGTAAACTTCTCAAAAAAAAAAAAATTAAACATAAAAAATAAATGTTACTATTAAATAGAAGACAGGGTAAGCAATTTTTTGTTTTTTTTAGTAATAATTTTGGATAGAATTTAACAAATTTATAAAATTTCAACAAAGAAAAAATAGTTTGCAGTTTAAGAAATATAAAAATGTGTAAATTCCCCATTTTAAAATTTGCTAAAGAATGTATAATACATTTTAGGGAGTTAGAACTATAGAAGCGACGTAATAGTAAAATAAGTGTAAACTAAATGAATAATTTTTAGGTTGTAAGATTCTATTAAATTTATCATTAAATACTTTAGTAAAATAAATATTATTTTATAATGCTTATTTTGCCTGCCTATTCTCACATGCAATAAATTTAATTTAAATAAAATTTAAAATTGTAATAAAAGTCTTTTCTAATTTTTTACCGTATTGCTGAAGCCTGCTTTGGCTGTTTAGTATGTGAAGTATTTCTTCAAATTATTGCTTTATAGTATTTGAGTTACAGTATTCGTAATATCTCTAAATCACATAATTCGCAAATTAATCATTAACTAGTCTCTCTAAGTTACTATTATTATAATTTAATTACTTCAAACAAAAATTATTTTAAAAGAAAGCATGAATTACACATATTAGTTATCTTCGCTTTAGCAACTTATTATCTTCCAAATCTCTTCTCTAAAATAATCATCACCGAATCTGATTGCCCTTTCCACCACATTGCTATTATTTGTTTTTAAAATGGCCACTTAAATTATCTACAATTCTTATATTAAATGAATGTATTTACCTTCCAAATTTGTTAGTGCTTAAATCTATGAAGTAAGGAAGAAGTACTCTATTCAATTGCTAATTTATTTCGCAATCTTTCGGCAATTTTTCCAAAATAAGCTGTATCACATAATTAGAGTAATAATGCTAAGATAACTAATACGCTTTTTTTACTATCCTCATAATAATCTTGTGAATCTTTTTTAAAATAATTTTTATTTAATCTAAAATTTAATAACAAAACAATATCATAGGTATTTTTAAGGAAAAATACTTTCAAAGTACCCATATTAGAGTAACTTTTTATCAATAATTTTGAATTCATGAAAATTATTGTTTGATTTTAATTTAAAAATTGTAGATTTAAAAAAATCAGCCTAATACTTTTTTAAAAATCCAATTAAAAATGATAAAAAGCATACCATTTGAGTGCTTTCTTTGAACTGATTTTAGGAATACTACTCTACTATGTAATTTACAATGAGGCATCCATACTATTCACCGCATAAGTATTTTTTGCTTAGCAAATTGTTGCTCATGAAATCAATTTTTTGATCGCTGAATTCAAATGGATCTAATAGCTATTTGTTATTCATACACCATGAATTAATTTAAAAATGCTATAGTAAAAGAATTTACCTTCGTGTTGATTACTTTTAGCAGTTGAACTAAATCTTCACCTTCAAGTATGTTCAGATACTCCCTAATAATTTTTTAGCCAAACCTGCTAAAATAAATTTGCTCAACTTATTCGCAATCTCTAAATATCAAATCTACATAACTCTAATAATAATCCTAAAACTCTTTTTTTGCAACCTAATTTTTTTTATTTCGTCATTCTATTTAATCAAAAATTCTACTAAAATTATATTCTAAAATTTACCTATAGACAAGATATGAAAATCTTACTGCCATATTGATCATTACACATTATTTAATAATTATCATAAACCTTTGAAATAATCCATTCTTTGTGCCCATAATTTTCTATCAATTTAATTTATAAAAATTATTTCATTTTATTTATTTAAAATATTGATAAAAATTCAAAAAAGTTTTTAAAAATAAAACAATCTTTTTTAAATCTTAAAACCAAATTTATAGGATTTCATTTTTATAAAATTCTATTTTGCATTAAAACTGATAAAAATGTTGAAAACTTCTTTTGAGTTTTTACAAAAAATAAAATTTACCTGATTCAAGCACATTCTAGAGAACGAATTTATAATAGCGATGAGTTGAGAATTTAATTAAATTATTTTTTATTTCAATTTCAAATGTTTGGAATTTGTTTTTTTAGTATTCCTCTTGAAGCCTTTTTGAATCAGTTTCTTCCTTTTTGAAGTCACAGTAGGATGGTTCATCTAAGTTGAGACTTGTAGATTTTATAGTTGTATTCAAATTTGAAGCAACACTTTCACTGCTGTGTTGGGACTAATATGAATAATTGCTATTCTTGATGTGCTATACCTACAAGTTTTGTTGAGAAGACTAAATGTTTTGAGAGCCTTGTGCTTCTTGGTTGTTTTCGAGACTATAATTAGAATCAACATTTGTGTTTGCACTTGGATTAAAGTTTATGTTTTTAAATTTCAGTTTCTTCTCTTTTGAAGGTTCTTATTTTTTATATAAACTAAATAAGCAGATAGATTAAAATAATATTTTGTCTTTTTAAAAAGAAATTTTTGCTTTATTTTGAATTAATTAGCAATTTTGGTTATATTTTGTTTCTCTAATTGATTTTTCAATTATTTAATCAATTTATAATCTCATTACACATTCGTTGCGAGAGCTTTTTCTTAAAAATGTTGCTTTTTTTTTATAATCTTAGATATATTAAATTAAAAATGAGGTACAAGCAAAAAGCTTCTAAAATTGTAAAATCTCATTTTTGTCTTTTTCAAATCAGGTAAGAAAGGAAAGATGCTTGACTGGCTGTAAATATCAAAAATACTTAAAAAATATCTTTTACTTTGCTGCATAGGTGAGGAAGAAAGATTGTCAGAAATTGACTTATCTCTGTTTAATTCATCGCTATTGCTTTGTTCGTTCCTAGGCTAATTATTTGCTATGCTTCTTTTTCATAATATTATAAAATTAGCTGCTATTGAGTGCTACAAAAAGAGTGAAAAATAAATCTTAAGAGTTTTTGGTGAATTGTCTTTGTTTATTATTGTTGATTGTTTTGATGATTCCTAATAAAAGATTTTGGAACAATCAAAGAAAAAAATAATTAAAAATAAGGATTTTTTTTATTAAATTATGATTTTATCAACTCTAATTATTTCTTTCTGCTTGCTTTATTAATTTATTTGCTTTTGATCTGAATAAAAATCTTTTGTTTAATTTTTGTTGGAGACCGACACAAATGTATCTTTTTTCACGCTTGCTTAAACGAAGAAAAAGGGCTTTACCTCTCAGGCTCTTAAACGTTGTACTATCCTAATCATAATTAAATATGTGTTAATAAATTTTATGCATTGCTTTAGCTCTTTCTTGTTGGTAAATTTCCACTTTTGGTTGATTAATATCAATGATTTTTGAAGGTGGTAACAAAACAAAAAAAATGGTAGAAAGAATTCAAATGAAAGTAAATTACTCTCTGGTTCTTCTTGTAAAATAAACTTAATTATTCGCGGATTAATGTAGGTATAATGAACTAAATTCTCCTCTCTCTCGCAATCAGCGGACTTACTCCTGTTGACGAAGAGGTGAGGAGAGTCTCTTTGAGAATAAAGCTATATCAAAATCTTTCTACTCATTGAATTTACACTAACTAACTTTTTTTTTGTTATAAGCAAGCAAGTATGCGATAATCGATGATGATATGCTTAATATCAAAAAAAGTTTGCAAAAAATAAATTATATATATATAACAATCAAACATAAAGCAATTAATTACCTTTGAAAAAATAAATACAAACAAACAAACAAGCTATCTAACTATATAATACAATTAATTAATTTATTATTTATATTATATTTTATCTTATTTCTTCCTTCCAATTACTTTCACAACTGAAGCGCATCATTAAGATAATAAGTCATATTAATTTACATTTCTTACGAAATCTCTCCTCTTAATATTCCAATATTATATTTTTATCTTTTCTCAATCTTCCAATCATAAATCGATTACAAAATTTCTCATTAACTTATCGCTTTGAGCCAGCACTTCAAGCTTTTTCATTTTCTTTTCCGAAATCCAAAATCGTCGCACTAAAAAACCAGGCAATTTTTTATAATTAATTCTTCCTTATCTCTTCTTACTTCTTTTTTTTGCAATTCTACTATCAGGTTATGTTAACTTATGTTTACGAATGTGAGGTCATCAATTTTTTTTGCTATGTCATTTTATCCTTTAATTTATTTAGCACTTTTTCCAATTAAACGGTACCTAATAGCCTATTAATATATAATATATCATCACTTTTCACATGTAATCTCGTCACTCATAGATATAACCATTCCTGATGAGCTGATCAATTCTAAATTTTTTTTTTCACAGCCTAGCAATCAATTTTATATTTAAAGCTAGAAACAAGCTTATCAAAATGTAGCGAGTAGAAAACAAAAATAAAGTAAAATCCGTACCTTCGTTTGTAATTTAAAGTAATAAGCTGAAAAAGATCTACCAACCAATCAACCTACATAAAAGCAAAAATATCCCATATTTTACTGTTAAAAAGTAAAATCACAAAAACCCTTAAAAAAACAAAAATTTTATCTCAGATCATAATAAAATGTTTTAACTGCCTAATTAGAAGAATTTTAACCATAACCTAAAAACTGTAAAAAAAAGCTTTATCTTATTTTTCATTTTAATTTTTTTCTCTTTTCTGAAAGTTAAAAAGTAACATTTGATTAACTTTTAAAATTTATTAAATATCTCATATTTTTAACCATAAAAAAAGATATTTCTAATATCTAGAAATCGTCTATTTCTCCATAAAAAGATATTGGTCTTCTAATTTAATTATGCGCTAAAATTTATTTTGCTTACATTACAGCTCAATGCATCATTTTAATAAAATTATTCAAACGATAAAAAATTCTAATACAAAAAAATTCTATAATTACTTAGCATTAAAATTATTTACTTTATTCAAAAAAATTAATATTCTAAAAAAAGTGTAGAAATATACTCAAAAATTGTAAAAACTAAAATTAAAGTAAAATTTTATTTATTCAAATTAATATTTTATTTCTTCTTTTATTGATTTGTTGGCAAAAACATATCATTTTAAAAGTGTATTCAAAAGTGATAAAAAATAAATTTAATTTTTTAAATTAAATATATTTTGACCTAATTTTGTTTCATTTTTATTAAGAAAAAAAGAAAAAAATACCAACTTAATTAAAGAGTAAATAAATAATAACCTTTAAAACTTAATAAACTAGCTTACAGTTTAGCGCATATAAAATTCAAAAAAGGAGTATCTTTGGATGTTTAAATTTTCTGTTTACTTTAAATTTAGTCTAATTAAATACAAAATTATTAATCAATCTTGTTCTAAAAATAATTTAATTTACATCAAAATTATTGTTTCGTTTATGATCTCAGATATATATTTTGATTACTTTCTAATATCTTAAGGAAATACATTCAGTTTATTTGTCAAGTTATTCTAAATTGCTTTACTTCTTGTTTAAATTAAACCTGTTTAACCAAAACATCAGCTAAATATATTAATTTCAGTAAAATATTTTTTTAGTATTAGGAGAAACTCAAAAAGATAAATTGTTAATAAATATTTGAAAAACTTTCCCAAATGTAAATTTAAGAATGAAAATTATTTAGAAAAACAACTATTTTCCTTTATTTATTTAAAATAATACATATAAATAATTATTTTTAAATTTTAAATTCTTGTTTTAAACAAAACATGTTCATCTCAAATTTCAAACAAATAATTTAGTAAAATATTTAAAGAAATTCAATAAAGTATAAACAATAATTTGAAATTTGGAAAAATAAATAGTGTTTATAATTTATTTAAGAATAAAATTTATTAAGAAAAACGATAATACCATTAAATAAATAAATATAAAATAATTAGCCATATAGTGGTCAATTAAATCATAAACATAAGTAAGTGAAGGATCAATTAAACACATGTATGTTTACATATAAAAAAAAAGAGTAAAAATTAAGATCTAATTAGCTCATTTACAGATTATTTGTTTTTTGTTATATATTGGTTACCAAAGTCTACAGTGATTCATGAAAAAGTAACTTGTAATATTAAATAAGTCTTTTTACATTTCATTTGTGGTTAGCATATTATTTAATTGATGTTTAAAATATTTTTTATTAAAAATTAACTACTTATTTTCAAATTTAAAGAAAGTATAAAATATTTTTTATTTACTTAATTTTAAGACCATATATTTTAATAAGGCTAATAAGATACATTAAAAAGTTTATTTTTCATAATGAATTATTTATTCATTTTGTTGAATTTTCAAAAGAATACTTTTAAACTAAATAATTAGTAATATAAATAAGAAATAATTAAAAACGAATATATTAATTATATGATTGTTCGCTCAGCTATTGATATTATTATTAGAACCCTAATTTTATTATTGTTGTTGTTGTTATTGTTATTGCTGTTGTTATTGCTCCTTTTGATCAGCTTCTTCCTGCAATCTTACACAGAAATTATATGTTTACAAATCATCTTCTTCATCGAAGTCCTCAATATCTTCTACAAAACAAGGGGATTGGACTAGTTACTCATACTATCTGTTTCCTTCCATTATCCCTAAATTACACATTGATAATGCAGCTGTTTTTTTATCTTCAAGGAGAGTGGCACACTATAAAGTAGAAATTGTGTTAAAAAAATTAATTTTACTTCTTATTTATATTTTTTACCTCTATTGCATCCCTCAAAACCTCAATAGCATTGTCTGAATTCCTTATTGGCATTTTCGATGTTATTTAAGTAATATGAAGAAGACAGTCTAGCTATAATTTTTTATTTCCTATTTTCATGCTCAGTTCTCTGCAGCTCTTTTATTAAAAAATAATAATTATTTAAACTTCAACTCAACACTTTAATTATTTAACTGTAAAACTATCTAAAGCTTCTTCATATTAATGGCTCTTAAAGTAGCTCACTCCCAATTATCCATAAGCTAAGCATTTGCTTTCTACTTCCTAAATAATAAAAATAATAATGAATAAATAGAAGTAAGTGAATATTTTATTTACTTCTCTTTGCTTTGCCCAATCAAGAGCCTTTTTAAAATTAACTATGGATTCAGCTAAATGATCAATCTTTCTAAATGCTATACCTATATTGTAGAAACCTGCATACGAATTTTCTAAATCAGATAGTTATATGTTTTACTCATGATATTCTATACACTTTTCATAGTTTCCTATATTAAAATAATTAACAGCTATTCTGTTTGCACCCAAAGCTAGACCAATTTTATCCTCCATCATTTTGGCACATGTGAAAAATTATTTGTAAAACTTTATGGCCTATTTTTAATTAATTTTTATTTCCAATAAATACTTGAGTAGACTTATTAATTACTTCATTATATTATTTGTTTGATTCATAAACCATTCCCAAGTAAAAGCTTAAGTGAGCTTCTTTTTGTATATCACCTGCTTACATTCCTGCTTTCGCCCTTACTAATAAATCCTTTATGTTGCTTTTACTGTCCTTAAAGTTATGAGTCAAAGGAACAGAAGGAGCATAGCTTTTGTTAATAAAAAAAACTTCTCAACAAAACATGAGTATAAAGATTAGATAATAATAAAGTAAAAATTGTGTTTATTTCAGTTAAAACTTTTATCCGTCAATTTTCAATCTCAAAAACATTTCATTTATTGCTTAAGTGTATTCAATAGGAATGTAAAAGACAAATAAATAACTTGAAAAGTAGTTTTTAGCTTATGTAAACTTTATTTGAAATAACATTGTCATTCATTATTTAAACTAGTATTTATCATTTGTTATTTTAAAACATACCCGTTTCCTGGAGTTAAAGGGGATGCGATTGTGGCATTAGGTAGATCTGGAGGTTAGACTTATATCTATTGGTCAAAGAAATACTCATCTTTTGGATGAGTTGTATCTAACTAAAGAGTTGACTCAATTACTTAAATATTTTCAGTTAATAACTTTTCAGCCTCTTTGCGAGGAGAGAAATTAAATTTGCTATTAGTTTTGGCAAGAATGTCTTCTTTTAAGGAGGCATTAGCGCCTGTTAAGGTCTTTCCCATATACTTTTAAATATTAGTTATTTATTAATTATCAAGAAACTTAGCATTTGTTTTCATTTTTTCATTTTCTTCATTATATATGTGAAGAATCTTTTCATATTATTTTGCTCTATCGTGATGGAACAAATTCTCAAAATCCTTCTCCTTTTCTTTTAAATCCTCCAACTTCTTTTCCTTTGGTGCTACAAATATCTCCTTGAACATTTAAAAATCACTTTCCTGCCTCCTTAATGGCTTATTTTTAAACTACTGAGGCTACTTTACTCTGAAAGCGCAGGGTTATAAATTTTTAAACTCTTTAATTTTTTATTTTTCATCTACTTTTGCTATTTCTAGCTACTCAACTTTGCCTTCTAAGTCAACAAGAACATCTTTACTTATATAAGTTATAGGCTTTACCTTCTCATTCACATTATAACGAGATGGTAATAATGGTTTAAAAGTTGGATCTTTAAATGGAATATCTATTTTGCTTTTTGCTGAAGGAAGTGTTGCATGCGAGGAAAAAAATTTATTTGAACTAGTTTTATTCATTACATTTTTAGAAGGAGAATTCTACACAATTCTAAATCTCTTCGACTAGCTTGTCTTAAGAAATTCTCTAGTTTATTCACTTTGAAGCTAGCTTGTATTTTAATTATTCTCAGTATTATCAAATGACTAAAGCTATTTGCTGGCATTTGCCATATTCATTGCATTTTTTGAAGGTGAATTTTAACCTAACCTTTTAGATTGGCTCGTCTTCAAATTCTCTCTAGCTTATTCTGTCTTTTAATACATATTAGCATTTTAACTATTTTAGGTATTCATTATTCTACACTTAGTTCTTTATTGTGCCTTTCAGTCTACAAAATACTTATATAAATGCTTCGAATTAACAGTTTTTGCTATGTTATTTATAAATTAATTAGTATCTAAATTCTGCTAATTAATGGCTATAAAAAATAAATTCTAGCTATATTTTTGCACTTTACAAAGACTACTTTTCAAATGATGTAACTAATCTTTTAATTGCTTTTAATAAATAATTGATAAAGAAAATAAATGCATAACAATAATACAAATTGAATCAGCTAATTAATTGTTAATAAATGAATTAATCTTCATTTGCTTAAAAACATATAGTTTTTAACTAATTAATAGCTAGATTATTAATTAGATATCTTAATATATAACTTAAAAAATATTTATAACTCTCTCACTTTCTCAAGCACCTGACTATATATGAACTCTATATTACTAAATTTTAAGTCATTCTAAATAAATATTAAACTATGTATGGTAGGTGCTATTTATTTTATCTAGCTAACATACCTTGATTAAATTAATTTTACTGTAAATTAATAATAATTTAGTTAAAATATTATTTGAATTATCTAAAATAAAATTCTATTAATTTTTTTAAAACAATCTAATCATATTATTCAATTTATTATTGTTTTATTTTTTAAATATTAATTATATATTTAAGTTACATTTTTTCATTTTTTGATAAATTTTAATTTAATTAAAAATATTTTAGTTATCTAGAAGCAAGAAAAAGAACATAGACTTGATTAAAATTTTTGGTAAGACTAATCAATGTATTTAAATTAATATTTTGATTTTGAGTTAAAATCATAACAACATCTATCTAAACTCAGATTTTTAATTTAAAAAATAAAAAATAAGAGTATTTAATGAATAGAATTAATTTCTTATTTTTAATTAAAATTTAATTCAGAATATTTTTTCTGCTATTTTTGTTTTAAATTAAATATTAATTAGCTTTAGAGCTAGCTAATAAAAATGAACAGTTCACATAATTTTGATTAATTATGAATATTGTAAAAAAATAAAAACATATGATGAAGATTTAGTATCATTAGAAAAATTAATTAATAGAAGAAAGAAGAATATGATTGATAAGAGCAGGATTATTATTATGAATAAATAATAGATAGATACATAATTAGTTAATGATATATTTATTTTATTATTTATATATGAGATTTTTCTTTTTATTTATTTATGTATTTAATTTTATTAATATAATGTGCTTGTTGTTTTATCAAAAGTTTGGATTTCTTTGTAAAACTGAATTAGAGTAATTTATAGCTTGTTGAATCGTTTACTAAGCATTTGGTATGTTGTTACTGATGTAACCTTGATTCTATGCTTATTATTATTAGGAAAGCTATATATCTTATGGAATAGCATTCTAGTACTATGTAAACTGAGCTGATGTGGCAGAGGAATTATTTTATGGATTTTCAAATGAACCAGTCTGAGAGACATTATTGTTGTTATTGTTCAAACCTGATAACTAAAATTGCTATACGGGAGCAAAGTTCTATTGCTAGACAGGTTAACTAATGTTGTTAAAAGAAACTGATTAAAATGGTTTTTCAGATACAGATTGAGGATTTTGATAGATTAAATTTATTGGTGAGTAAGTTAGCTATGAATTGTTTTAATTATTGCTTGGTGTAAGAGTGCCATTAACTTAGATGCTATTTTACTGGTTATTGTGAGGAGTATTTTCTGTAGCTATGCTTGTTACATTAAAATTATTTTGCTATTGCTAGATTTGGTTCAATGGAATTTGCTGAATCTGTTATTGGGGTTGCTAATTTAATCCTGCTTAGTTTTACTATGCTTGCTGCACTTAAACAGCTACTTGTGATGAAATACCAAAAGTGTTAGCTGAATTAAGCTGAGGATTTTAGATAAACGAGCTAGTATTTGAAGGTGCCATCATAACAAACTATTAATTTTACTGTTACTATTAAGTACTACTTTGCTACTATAATAATGGTAATTACTGTTATTATTATTAAATTTGAGAAATCTGTTGAGCTTATTATTATTAGATTTAGAGAGCTTATTAATTCATTTATTACTAAGGAATCTATTGCTATTAAATTATTTATTATAAAGGAGGCTATTAATTTTATTACTAAATATTCCCATTCATCTAATAGTTCACTGTTGATTAATTTGGGCTGTAAGCTGAAGGAGTTGCTACTTATTAATAGTTTTAACTAGGTTGCATCATTGGAGTTTGAGCAGCCTTTTAATTTTCAAATAAAAAAAATGAATTATTTGTCAATTTTATTAATTTTGATAAAAATATTTACAGAGGTGAAGTTAGTTGGGGCATTGCTCTGCTAGAAGACAAGTTTTGAATGGGCTAAGTAGCTCTTGTCAGGAGAGTATTTCACTGTAGACATAGCTGGAGAGGATGTTTGAACCACAGAAAGTGATTGGTTCAAAAGATTAATTCCTTATCCATTTGCTGGATTGATATTGTACATAATATTGGGATTAATACTAACTCCGCTCTAAAGAATTAAATTTTAATCTGGATGAACATAGTTTTATTTGACAGTGATGTAATCTGCTGAAAAAGGAGTTAATGATTAAATTTACTGTCTGTAAGGAGTTAATATAGCAGAAATTTCATGGAAAGTAGGTCTTTGGAACTCCTCTCTATTAAGCATTTCTCTGATTAAATTAACAAGGAATCCTGAATACATAAGTCTTGCCTTTTACAGAAAATCTTCTATCAAATTAAATCTGATTTCGCAAGAAGAATATTCATAAAAATTGAGTGCTTTGAAAAGTGTGCAACATTCTAACATAGTCATACCAAGTGAATAAACATCTGACTTAAAGTGATTGTGAGAAGGTCTTTTTTCTTTGTTTGCCAATGCATTCATTAACAAAGGCGAGAGGTAAGGAGCATCGCCATCAAAGAGTGCTTTTGAGTAACCTATTTTGTTAAGTATTAAATATTTATTTATTTTTTCTTTGAATTGCTCTATGCTTATTTATCATTCATTCATTTATTGAATAATTTAATTAATTTTCATGCTTTTTCTCTATCTTTTTTTAAAAAGCAAGTCATTTCAATTTTTCATGAAGGCTTAATTCATATTTTATTCTACTGCTCTTTGGAATTTAATATTGAAAATAAAATAATTACCATTTTTAGACTAATTAACTATGCCATTATCTGCTAGTTTCACTTGTCCTGAAACTGTTAAGAGGACGTTGGTAGGCCTAATATCTCCGTGATAAATTTTGTTAGACTCAAAGAAGGAACAAGCATTTACCATCGAGTCAATCAAATACCAAATTTCAGGTTCACTAAAATACTTCTATTCAGGCAACCTCTTTTCAAGCTCTTTCTCCAAATTTAAGCTGTAATATTCATAATAGCAGTTTATTTTAGAGAAATCTCCACAAATTTGAGATTCTGAATGCTAATTAAATCCTATCATCTTTAAAACGTTTGGATGATTAATCTTTATGCGTCTATTGCACTAACGAAGGAATTAGTTGTAATTTTCCTCATCCCCACACCAGTGACCTTTTAAGAAGACATACCTATCTGTTCCCTTCTCCTTGTATATTTCTATTTTGTAATATTAAAGAATTGTGATTTAAAAAAAACAATCATCAAAAAATCATAGCTATTATGAAATTTATTTATTTATAATTACAAATATCACCAAAGCGAGGGTCCTTCTTTTCTCTGACAAATGTAAAATCCTTTTATATTTTAGTTGAAATGTTATTAGAACCACTATCACCATCGCCTGAACTAATGTCGTTACCCATTTTTAGTTTTTTAAACCTAATTCTAAGTTTTTATAAAATATACTTCTTTATTCCGAATAGATAAAAAATCTGTGATTATTTTCAATAATTTATTTTTTTAAGATAAAATTTGTTTTTATTCAAATCGATTGACTAAATTTCTTTATTAACTACTTATTTTAAAGATAGTCTTGGATTTATTGATTAATTCATTTAATCAATCAATAATTTATTTATCTAGCTAGTGCTGTTAAATTTTAAGTTTCCTTAGCTGAAATTCAAAATCGCCATAAATTTCTTATTTTCAAAATAAAATTTATTAAACCGCAATGTGATAGGTAATTTAAATTTTTTTGAATATATTTATTAAACTTTATTTATTTGTTAATTATTTTTTATCAATATAGAAAACTATTTAATTTGAAATAGAAATAATTTATAAATTAGAATTTTTAAATTTGTTGTCTTCATTTATTTAAAATTATTGGTTAACTTTAATAGAATACTAATCCATAAGATAAAAGGTTCTTTAAAATATATTGAAGTAAAGAAAATTAATTTTTTATCTAATTTATTTATAAATTCAATTATTAAATAAATATTATACAACTTCCTCAAAAATAATTATTTTTAATATAATAAATATATTCAAAAATTTTAGAAATAAATTTTAAATTAACAATTAAAAAAAATAAAATATTAATAATTAATAAATAAGTATTTATGGTGTATTTAAATAATATTTAATTCAAATTTAGAAGACTTTTATATGATTATTTATGAGAAACCTAAAATAAATGAAGAAAAATGATTTTTATTGAATCTTAATTTTCTACTTTAAGTTAAATTGGAAATTTTTTGGATTTAATAATAATTAATCAAGAAAATAATTCATAATAAATTTAATGGCTAAAAAAATAATACAAACTAAATTTAAAATATATATTTGCAAATTTAGAATGAGGGATCTTAAATATTATTTAGATATTTGATAGATATTGCATGCTAATTCTTTAATTAAATTTATTATTTGAAATTAATAGAAATTTCTTAAGATATTTTAATAATTAAGTAAGTAATTAAATTAGTGAAAAGTAATTGTTTCTAATGATTTCTCTGCATAGAATATCATAGTTTAATTTTAAATAAATCTAATATAGCAAATATGGTCTTAATATTTTGCATCATAAGTAAATGCCAGGCAGAATATAGTACTGCTTCAGTTAAAACAACAAAGAGAATGAGCCATAATAAAATTAAGATTAAGCACAAGCAAATAAAAATTTAGTAAACAATCAATTAAAATATATTCTAATAAAATAATTTTTATTACATAACGCATTCAAATAATATTTTAAATTGGTTTTTATAAGGTTTAAAATGATATTTATAAACTTAAATTTAAAAAATAATAGAGTTATGTTGACGAATTGAAGTAAAAGACTAAAAATTAATTGATATAAATCAAAATGCAACAAATAGCTGAATCATAAAAAACTAAAAAGGAGTATCGTGATGCAGTATTATTTGAAGAAATATTGAATACTTAAAAAGTCATTCCCTTATATGATTGCTTTGGTAAAGTTTTTAGACACGAATTAATTAAAAATTTCATTTTTGTTTTGAGTGGCTTTGGAATTTTGTATTATTTCTACAATGATCCTGACTCTAAACCTAAGAAGAAAACCTTCCTTTGTGCTTTGACTTTGTCTTTTATTGCTACTAGAGTTCTCACTTATCGTCGTTTATAAAAGAGCTTTGTTGATAAGATAGTTTATGATACTACAACTTAAATGATTACTTTAACAAAAAGGACTTTTTATGGTAAAAGATTTGATTAAGAGCTAAACCCTGCTTTACTCTTATTTACAAATGACAAAGCTTTGAACATGAGAAATATTAATTATATAAATATGGAAACATTAGAAACTTATCAAATAGGATATGATTATGCCTGGAAAAATAAAGCCTTATTTTCTCATATCCTTGAATAAAGAATAGAAACCATTAGAAATAAAAAAAAATGAATTTAACTTTTTATAATTAAAATTTTAATTAAAACTGTAATAAAAAAACATATCAAAAACATTATACTTACTGTAAATGAAAATTGTCAAAATTTAATGAGTAAATCAATTTAAATAGTAATAATTTTTATATAATTTAATCTGTAAAAAGAAAGAATACATAAAAATAATTATATCTAATAATTTTTTTATAAATATTTAATTATAATTTTTGTTTAAGTTAAAATTTTGGAGTCGTATACTATGAAATAAACGTAGTATATAAATAAATTAAACAAAAATTATATATGTGTATGCTTTCATTTTATATATTAAGTAAACCCATACTTTTATGCATTACACATTTGAGTTGGTATGATTTGCTTTCATAAGTAGAAAAGACTGTTAGATAAACGCTGGTTAGAAACATCTTGTAGAGTATTGCTTGTGAATTTAGCAAGTTTTTCTGCATATTTCATGGCAGCAGGTACTCTAACAGGTCCTTACCAGTTGTAATAATTGAATGTTTAATAGTAAGTAAATTGCCAGATTTAATCTTCTTTCAAGTTGGTGTTATTATATAAGCATGTATATTTAGTAGGTGTACAAACACCAGAGTTACAATTTTAAGCGGCCATGAAAAATTCGAAATTGTTATGGATAATTTGAGAGGCTACAATTGTGCCTGATGCAGGGTTTTAGATTTCTGATCTGTCAGCAGAAGGTTACTGATAAAATTTTTAACCTATTTTTCTATTAACTTAGAAAAAGGCTAAGCGTGGATTGAATCCTGCCTTAAATATGTTGAAACCTGTCTAAATTGCCTTAATTTCAAAGTTAAAACTCTATTGAATTTAACCTTCACCTAGTCCTTATCTGTAAACTATAACTTCAGAAGGAATATTTTTGGTATTTTTAGCATAAGCTTCTATGGCCTTGGCAACTATTTTAGAGAGATTAGGCAGAGCAGTATCATTTTCTCTTCTAATATCAACTTAAGAAAAATATTATGTAAAATCTTTGTTAATTGAAGCAACAACACCTATTACCTACTAATTCTAGATCCTTTTTAGACTAGTCTCAATTCCAATAACCATAGTGTTTTAATCAACGCCAGCAGGAGTTTCTACTTACCAGATTCTTTTACCAAGCTTAGAAGCAATTTGCAAAGCAATTTTTGAGGTGACACTCATACCATTTTTCTGAAGGGATCTTGGTACTACATGTTAGGAGGCTATTCCTAGTTCATTAGTGAAAAATTTCTTTAATTCAGAGTAAAATCCAGCTTAGACTTAACCGAAAGTCAAAACAAACTCTGGTATACCATTTTATTCAATATCTTCATCTATATTTTCAATCCAATTTTTTACATTCCAGTCTTTCTAGGAGAGGTAGAAAGGATCCATCACAGTTATTCCGTAAGTTTAGCAAGCTTTTTTGAAGAGATTATCTACAAAATCATATACATCCTTTTCATCTCTTTTGTTGTAGATGATACCCCAATTTTTGAATACAACTTTGTCTAAAGTAGCTGCTCTCATATCAAAGTTACCTTTTTCAGCATTGGCAAATCTATTACCACCTAATCCAATTCTAGGAGGTCTTAACTAAATAGCATCTATTACATTGCTATTTTCATCAATTTAAATTCCACTTGCACGTGCCTTACTGTTCAAAAATTTGCAATTTCTAATAGAACTTTGATATCTCTGTTAGGGAGTAAGTTTAGTATGATTAGCAACTTCCCTCATTGCTTGGAAATTAGATCGTTATTCTTCTGTCATACCAGTCATATTACATATTTCAGGGATCAAATAGACTTCCTCAATTTTTTGGATATTAGTATTAGCCTCTCTGTATTTTCTTTTATGAACAAGTAAGGGCTAACTCATATTTCTGATTTAAATACCATAACGCTCTTTGTAGTATTATGCGAAGGTTATTTGAATGTTTGTTCTTTTGTTTAGGAAAGTAGAAAGAGGTGTTTTGGTATGATCTACTCTGTCAATTAAGTAGATTTAATAATTATTATATTTTGTAATAACTGAAAGGCCAGCTATTTGATTATTATTAGCAGTTATGTACTCTAAGGCTGTTTCTTTCCTGATGATTCTGCTGCAAAAATCAATCATAATGTAAATATTATCTTGGCTAGGAGTAACATTAAAGGTGAATCCCTTATAAGCTTCAAGAACACTATTTCCGTTTCTGCTGGGGATTGTGATGTCACTCCTTGAGTTTTTTTCAAAAAATTTAGAATTCTTTCCTATCTCTAAATAATTTTCTTCACGTATAATAGACTTTAAGATAATATTGAGCAATTAAGTCACTTAGTTGCCTTTTTTATAGTTTACAGTGATTTTATCTAAGTTTTAGGTAGATTCATCATTCGCTTCAATGCTTTTTATGTATCTCAAATCGATAGAGTACTTTTGACCATCAGAATTTATCAAATCAATATTCTTAAGTTTATCGATATCTTCTTTGCTAAGACTTCTCATAGAATATAGTGATTTTCCAGAAAAGGAGTATTTTCCTATAATATGTTCAAAATTTTTACGATATTTTTTAAGGATTTAATTTCTTAGATCTCTACCATCATCAGCTATTTCTGGATCAAATTACATATCGTATTGATAACAAACCATTTTATTGACAAATCTGTGAGGTTCTTCAGAATCAGAAGATTAAAAGGCCTCCACTTAAAAATTGAACATATTTGTAAGTAACTTAATATTTTTGCATATTTTATTGATATCTGCAGCCTATGATTTTGGTGGTCTCTTTGGTAGTTATAGTAACATTTTTATTAGTTTTAACTTTTATTTTTTTAATTATTTATCAAATTATTATAAAAATTGATTGATGAATTAGCAAGCATTTAATTAAAAAAATAAAAGCCTTTTATTTCTTTATGCAAAAAAACACTTTTATTTAAAAAAGCTTTAAAACACAATCATTCTCAAAATAGATATAAAAGTAAAATATTTTTCATATTAATGGTAATTGGTAGTTAGTGTCTATTCAATAATGAGATAAAATAAATATTTTTTTATTTAAAAAATACAATCAAAACAGATATAAATAAAAACACAAGCTTTGTTTATTGATAAGTAAAAATTTATAAAAAAAATAAAAGTCTTTTATTTTTATAAACAAAAAACACTTTTATTTGATAAAGCTTTTATGCACATTTAATTTCTAAATAAATATAAAAAATCAAATCCTTTTCATATAAAATTGATAAATAACTTCTACTTAAGAAGTAGATAAAATAAATATTTTTATATTCAACAAATTACTATCAAAACATATAAAAAATAAATGCAAGCTTTGTTTAAAAAAATTGCTCTTCAACGCATTTTTAAAGTTAAAGTTAATGTATATAATTATAATGAAAATACATTAAAAAAAGAGTATTGATCTATTCTAAATGAATTTTTTACCTAAACATGAAAATATTGATTTTTTTTACCTAAATATGAAAATAACAAATTTTAGATATTTTAACTGGTTAATTTTTCACTTTTTTAAAAATAATTTTATAAATTTTACATTTTTTCTTGATTTTTTTAATTTTAAGTTATGAAGAAAATAAATAACATAACCATTCATTTACTCCTTCCTTATTAGATAAGTAAACATAATAAATATTAATTAATTCATAATAAGTTTTACCCCCTTTTACAAAGAAATTATTATTAAAATTAAATAGTTGACCACATATATTCAGATTAATCATAAAATGCAGCGTATTTTACTTTTTAAAATTATTATTTTTAAGCAATAAGCATGTTACTGAAAAAATTTAAATAGTGAATAAACAATTCAATTAATAAAACTTCTGATTTGTTAACAAGAAATAAAAGAATTCTTAGTACTAGCCCTATCAATAATAATTATCAATTGTAATATAAATTTCTTTTCATATTTATCAACAATTTTGAAGAAATTCTAATTAAAGTTATATCAATGAAAGCATGCATTAAAAAACAATAATTTAGTTAATAATAAAATGAATAAATATTAAAATATTTATTTTTAATGATGAATGATCTATTTTCATCATCCATTTTTTTAAAATGCAAAAATAAATAAAATATCATTAATGTACTTTTGAAGTTTTAGTTTATTTACATAATAATTAAACACATGGTTACGTTTTATTTTTTATACAGTTAGAAAATATTTTATATAGGATAAGTTTAATGTAAATTAATATGTATTAATTTATTTGTGTGTTTGAGTGTAATAAAACTAATTATTTTTTAATAATTTAAGGTTTCAAAATTTATTATTTGTTAAATAGTTATTGTTGTTAACATTCCTTTAATAAGGGCTATTTGTTTCCTGCTTACTAGAAGTAACAAATGACTTAGATCTTGTTTATTTTTACTAACTCTGTATTGTTTTTCTTTGTTTCGAGTATAGATCATCTCTGTTGAGCATAATTTCTCCAAAATGATTGAATTTATTTCTATTATTTTTTGCAGCATTGCTGTCTGCTTCAGTAGCAATTAGAAACGCGCTGTTATTATTGTCTAAGCTTATTTTCTTTTAGTTTTTAGGCTAATACATTGAGAGATCTAGTTTATTTTATGATATTTTTTATGACATTGTGTGCTTTTCTCTTTTGGGAGACTTGCTTAACAATTCTCTATTACTAGGTAGAGAAGCTTTTACTGAGTTATTCTTTTCTGGACTTGAGCTTAATCTGTCATTTGAGTTATCTAAGTAGTCGTTTTATTCGTTATTTCCACTGAGATTTGTTTTACTGGGACTTTTTGTTTTGCTTGAGGTGACTTATTATTAGTCTAATTATTCTTTAGCTTCAAAGGTGTGCATATTCACTTCTTAGTCTAATTGTAACTCTTTATTTGGAATCGAGCTGCTGTCTTTATTAGATGTAGAATCATGCTCATAAATGGCTGAGTAATTCAAATTTTATTTCTTATTGATTGTTTTAGAGTTTACGCTTTTGTATATATTTATATAACGAGTGTTTGAAATGGTAGTATTTTTATTTAAACTTGAACCACCTTCATTTTTATATACAGTTTTTTGATTTTTAGGCTGGATGCTACTATATTAACTCCCATGATTTTAAGATGTCTGCATGTAAAAATTCCTTTGAAACTGTGTTTTATTCATAATATCAATATGATCCTATTGAAGTATCTAAAGCGGATTAACTTTATTTTATGAGTATTGTCTGTACCTACTTGCTTACATATTTTTTTTAATTGGAGATATGGAATTCTGAGAGCTCTGCAACCCAGAAAAATTTCCTATGCTAGTATTTAATAATTAAACGTTATTGCTCTAAGCTATTTGCAACTCAAATTAATTTGAATCATAAATGTTTTTTTATGCCAAACTAACAAATATTGGGTATTTCGATTCTATTTCTTCTGGTCTTAAATCTTATGCCTCATCTATTTAGTGATGCAGTTTATCACATTGTACTTTAGTTCTCTTGTATTAATCTAAAAGCTACTTTTCTATTTCTTCTAGATTTCTAATATACTTCTCTTTTTACTCTTTTATTTGCTGTTCTTGTAATATTTTATTGTTATAATTCTCTTTAAATTATTTATATTTTTCCTCATGATAAGACTACAATTTCATTTAAGCTTGATGCTAACTAATCTTAACTTTATCATGTTTAGATTGTTTAAACTAATGGATGGTGCTTTAAAAATAATCTCTCATTTAACCAAGTTCTTTTGATTAATCTTTAATAATTTCTGCATTCTTTTTCCTCCCCTTTAGAAGTTGCTCCTAATTTTGCATTAACTTTTATCTGTTTAGGTCTTTTTTTACTTCATTCTTGTTTAAAAGCTCTTCTATTTCCTTTTACTTTTTCTATCTGATTATTTCTTTCTAATAAGGCATTGAGTTTTTATTAAACACAAAAAGTTAAATGAATGATTGAAAATTATAATAAGAATAAAAATGAAAGAATTTATTTTTACCATTTTGCATTCAATTTAATATCTTTTCTTATTTTCATATAGACTGATAGCTTTATCATATAAATCATTAGTCTTTTTCCATACACTCATTTACTAGTTTTATATAAACTATATCCTGTTTGCTATAGACTGCAACTCCTAATCATTATGCTTATTTTATAACTTGTACTGCTCAAGCAAAAAACTCAAATCCTAGTTAGGTTCTGTATTCAAGACAGGGTTGTTGCTAAAAATTTAAGAATTGTCTCTGTTAAACGAAGAATCCCTTTTATTGTCTAAATCTACTTATTATTTCTAATTTGGATTACTACTTGTAGTGATATTCCCTAACCCCTTTTAGAATGGCTTTGTAGAATTACTTCTAAGAGGTGGTAACTTCTTCTTTGGTATTTCTGTTAGGAGCCTTGTGTTTTCTAAAATGTTTTCCTAGCTCATTAAAATAATTTTTAAAATAAATATCTTGCTTTAGATTGAATTATCTGCAATACTATTTATTCTAACTAATATTTGTAAAATAAAACAAAGGAAATTTAATTAATGATCAATATTAATTATTAGTATTAAATATTATTAAATTTTACTACGAATGTTTTATTTGTTATTCGCCTTATACTTTTGTTAAAGTATGTTTGTTGCATTACATACAATTAATTGCTAATTTTAACTAGAATACTTTTTTTAAATTAATTTAATCTAATTCTATCATTAAATTTTAAATATTTTTGATAAAGTAAGTTAATTTATATTATTTTTAATCAAAAAGAAACACAAAAATTAAAACTAAAAAAATTTATTTAGAAAGTAATTTATCTTTGATTATATTATTTAAAAAATAAAATTACTAATAAATATGGCAAATTGCTTTTAATTAATTAATTTTTAAAAAAATAAAATGTTATTTTTTATAATAAACATTGTTGATATTGAATTTATTTCATAAATTTGTTTAAAAATAATAATTTAAATAATAGTTGACAGTTTTTACTTAAGATCAATGACTAATTAAGCCTTTAAAATATATGAAAAATCTAAGTATTTTCTTCAAACAAACAATAAAATGTAGAAAAAACTAATATAAATTTAGTAATTCCAAAGCATAAATAAGTAAGAACCTCTGATCTATTTTTCGCTTTTTGTTGACTGAGGATAAGATCCTTCTGTCATTAATATTTTTTATTGGTTGATTAATTGAAAGAATTAAAAGCAAATAAATTTTAAATAAAAGAAAAAAAAATAGATATATATATATATGTTTATAAATAAAATAGATTTAATAGAATTTCCTAGAAAATTTTAGCAGAAACTATATGGGAAAAAGTAGTAAAAAAAATTATTATTTTACTGAGGGATAAATTAATGATATTATAATATATCAAAACAGAACGAATCAAAATAGAAATATTAATTAGATTAAGAGTGAAAATGATAAAAAATGAAAAAAAATTAAGTATTATTTTTGTGATTATGGAAATATTATATATCTGTTTTAAATCAAAATTTAAATCTATTCATGAATAATTTTGCTTTAAATAAAATATTAATAGACTTTAAAAATGATTAATTTATTAAATATTTTAATTTGTTTCATAATTTAAATTTTTTTATCTGTAGTATTATTACCAGGCACTAATTCTAGATTTTAATAATTAATTAAGATTAAATTTATTTCTAATTAATCATTAAAATTACCTTTTACATTTAAAATGAAATGTATTTTTTAAAATAAGAAAACAAATATTTAAAAATTAATCTACACTTTATAAAATTTTTATAGCAAAAAACAATATTTGATCAATTAATTATTGAGTTGCTTTAATTTTTTTTAATTGATGATAATATCCTTTAGTCAACTTTATCTAAAGTTTAACTGTTATTACATTTTAATATAAATTATTTAATATATTGGCAAGAAATCTCTGTAGAATCAAAAATATCTAGCTGTTTCTCGAAGTAAGAGTGCTTTTTTTCTATATTTACAGATAAATTAAGATATTTTATTAACTGATTTTTTTTTAATTTTACTTAATTTTCCAAATTATTAATTTTGGTAATGATCTTGTATATAATTTTCAGAGTAACCTACAAGTTTCATTGCTGCTAACTGATCTTTTGTCATTAGCATCATGATAGCTTTTTTAACAAAAATGACATCTTTTAATAACTCTATGATGCTCATACTTTTTACGACTTGCTGTTCAATAAATTTTTTTTACTAAACACTTAAAGTCTTCAGCTCCTCCTCACGATTATTCTTTTTAAAAATATTAAGCTTCTATAGAGTAAATCTGTATTTTAAAAAAATAAACACTCTTTTTTTAATTAATTAAAATAATTTTTTATTTACCTATATCCGAAATTTATTTTGGTAAACTATTTGAAAATATTTAAATCTTAAACAGTTTTAAATTTTTTGATGTAATACTCAATAGAATTGCCATTTATTTTATTTGCTTAACTTATTTCATCAGATTTAATGTTTAAATTTTGCTTTTGGTCTACTAAATAATTTCTTTTTTTATCTTGACCTTATTATTGATTATTTTTTGTTGAGATGTATTTTTTAAATTTAGAATTATAGCTATGTTCTTAGTTGTTTTTCTAAATCCTATTAGGTTAATTTATTTTATTCAAAGGTTTTTCAATAGACATCTAGTGAGATTCGCTATTAAACTAGCTAAGTTAGTTTATAGGAGACTCTTTTAAATTATTTTGATAAGATTTATTTGAATTTCTTATTTCTTTTGAATAGGTTGTATTTATGAAATAGTTAAAAAAATTATCCTCATTTTCTTACTTACTCAAATAAGGAATATTAATTCTTTCTTTATTTTCTTATATTTATTATTGATCAGCTATTGGTGATATGTTTTCAACCTCTTCAGGTTGTAAAATTTCGTCTTAATATTTGGTTAAATTATTATTTAGTTCTACTTGTTAATTCTATTCAACATACTCTCTAGATTTAGTTTTAAAATGAGGAATATTAATATTATTCGTATTGTCTTTACAATTGTTTTCTTAGCTAATAGATATCTGATCTAATTTTGTTTATATTTCTGTAGGAAAATCGTTTTATTCAAATAGTTTATTTTGCTTCAAAACTTCTTCATAAAGATTCTGATGCATATTCTACAAGAATATGCAAAAGAAGTCTTAAAAAATTGATTTGTTTGCAAACTTCGTACAAAAAAATCCAAAAAAAAGCAATGCGCTGAATGCGCTGTTAACTAAAGCTAGCATTTCTGTTATAGTACTAAATTGAATTGAAGTATATTAAATAACTTCATCAATATAAATATTGGTTTAGACGTATGGGTTATTATCGTTAGGAAAAGACTGATTTTCATGAATATACTAGATTGGGCCAGAGTATTAGGACTCTGATTAAATAATCAAACCATCTTTTACCTTTGTTATTTAGTTTTAAACGTTTTGGCTATTTAAATAATAATTTGCTGAGGAAGGAGAAATCAGAAAGCTTTTATAGTTTATTTAATTTTGCTTACTTGTAATATTGTACTACTATGTAAATAGCTTTAAGTGTATTTCTGTGTAAGCCGAATCAACCAAGTTATTGATATCATCTTAACTCGCACAGTTTTGAGGGATATTTTATTTTACGTTATCTTACACTAAGCAAGAATAAAAAAATATTGAGATAACTGAAAATAATTTCTCATTTTAGCTTGTATACAAATTTTTCTAAGACAGCTTTGTAAAATCTAAACAACTGTAATTTTAAAGATCAGGGTAGGAGCACTTAATAATATCAAGGTAAATTGTTTCATAAGCTGTTGCGTTTTGAAATCCAATTGTTGCTACAGGCACAATATATGTTTTATTCATTTAGTCTTAATACTGTTCTAAAGATTGATTTAAAGATTATATCATTTTAAACGCTACTAAATTCTCATGAAGCGGCACTTCAATCAGCTCATTAGAAATGAAACTTTGAGATCTGAAAACAGGATCAAACTTATTGCCAAAAAATTATATACTCAAATATATAAAATAACCAAATACTATTCCGAAAATACCTAAAGAAGAAATAAAGCCTTATATTGTTCCTTTTTTAAGCTAATTGTTATTTAATTTGAAAAGGAAAGGCTAAGAAAATAAATCTAATTTCGATAGAATCATCAGAAACAGGAATTTTTTTTAATATATTTATTATTGAAAAATCTTATAAAAATTATTCAATTATTTTAACATTGATTATTTTTAGTGAGTGTTTGATTAAGTAAATATAAATAAATTATGCTTATCCTTATGTTATTCTATCTACTAAATGAATATTTAATGTTCTCACGATATTATTGGTTTAATTTTTAAATTAATTTAATCAAATTATTTTTGAAGTAGTAATTCAATTATTTTGGAATAAATGAAAATATATTGATTTGTGAGAAAATCATATATAATTATCTATTATTATTTTAACTTCTCTTAAAAAATTTTATTTTATGTTGAAATACTAGTTTTCTGATTATATGATTATAGATAATTTAAGAAACTTAACATACTAATCTTTAGAATGCATCAAACCTTAAAGTAATAGCAATAATAATAATTAGATAAGATATTTTATTTTTCTTATTTCCTTTTTAAGGTTTTTAAGATGATGCTTTAAGAAGCAAGTTTTGAATTAAACAAAAAAAGTAATTCAAAAATATAAAAGCATTTGTGAAATATCATTTAATATTTTAGATGCCTCTAAATAGTTTTGAATAATTTCATAAAATAATATTAAAATTAAATATTTTGGAAAATCAAAAGTTATTTAAAAAATAAAACAACCTTCATAATTTTCTTAAATTATAAACTCATATTTTGAAGAAATAAATTTATTTCAAAAGTTAAACTTTTATAAATATTCAATACAAATATTTATTGATATAGTTACTTACTTACAATAAACTTAATAAATTAATCAAAAATTTTCACATTTTTTAAATGTTTTGGAGATCTTTAAGGAATTCCACAAATTAGTTTTCTTGATTAAAGTTAATAAATGAAACAGGTATGCTTCCTTTGGGATCTACTAATTGATATATCTCTACATGTGTTGCATTTTCGTTTATTTTTTTTAAGTAAATAACACCAAATTTTGCATCAGCCTTTATTGCATCACTTTTAGGAACATTTTCATGATCATCAATTTGATCTCTTGTGATTAATATTTCATCCTCACTTAATTTTCTTCTATGTTAAACAGAAAGTATTTAGCGTGAGTTAACCAAAAACATGCTTTTGGTTTTGAACAGAGTTATAATTGTATCTTAATCAATAGTTTCTATATTAACTAATTAGTCACATACTTCTCTATTGCTCTTCTAAGCGTCTTAGTTCTCAAAAATATATTTAGAAGCCTTCTCGAAATTTATGGGAGCATTTCCTTCAAATTTGAGGAGTTTAACTTAATAGTTCTGGTAAGCAGTTGAATACATAATCATTTTATCGATTTGCTTTACTTATTTCCAATTTGTTTTGATGTCTCTCAAGGCAAGATTTTCTTTAAGTTTGCTATTTATAAAATTGAAATACTTATTTCCTATCATTTTTCTTTAAGATTTAAATTATTTTTGTTATTAATTATTTTTTATTTTGATTTGTATTGGAATTTATTTAGAATTTAAATAATGAATTTATTAAAAAAAGCATCACTTATTATGAATCTCCAAATAAGAAGATTTAATTAATAAAGCTATTAAAAACTTCTTTTATAAATTCATAAAAAAGTTGAATATTATCAGGTAATAATGTACTTTGTTAACTGTAAATTTAATTTTTTTATTTGATCTCAGAGGTAAAATATTCATTCATACTTAACATCTAATTCAAAACCTTAGTTTATTTTGGTAGAAAAAAATTTAGAAAAATTAAAATAGAAGTTTTAACTTAATCAATAGATACCTTACTTTAAAATGCTTGCAAAAAATTTTTTTTATAAGTTAGAATTTACCAGATTTAATAAACTCTAATTAAAACTCAAGTAAATCAATTTTTAAATGAGTAAATTCTTTTTGAATCTGATAATTAAAAAATACATATCTAACAAAAAACTAAGCCATATTTTTTTTGAAAGTAAAAAATTGATTATATTTTGATAAATTGATTGACTGATTAGAATAAAATAATGTTAGAAAAAATGAGTTAATTATATTATAAATTATTAATAAAAAATAATTGTATTTCTAAATTTCCTCAAATTTTTTATAATTTTTTTATTAGAGTTAATATTTTTGTAAAATTTTTATTGTTTGTTTCTTTCACAAATATAAAATATAAATTTTAGCTTCACACTTTATATATAAATTCTTTTAGTATAATTTATATATAAATTTCACATAAAAATATCACCTGTAAGTTTATGGCTTCCAAAGATACTTCTTTTATGTTTTTTATGTTTATCATAAATCTATTTTAATAACAACTAATTTTTTAGCTTTTAGATACTTGCTCAGTATTTTTTGTTTGTGTTGTCCATTAATTTGATTGTTACTATCAATAGATATTAGAGATAATAAAAAAATAATCAGAATAAATATTTTAATTATTTAATGAATAAAATAAAAGTAAAAAAATAGAAAATATTTGAATTCAATTTTATGGTGAATAGTATTTTATTTCTTTATATTTTTATATCTTTATCATAAAATTTAAAAATTAATATCGTAGTCGAAATCAAAAAATAAATAAAACAAGTAAAAAGATTGATTTTGTTTTAATTCATTTTGATATTAAAAAATATCATAATCCAAAACTATTAAACTGTTTTTACTAGAGATAAAGTGTTAAATTTTAGAGATTAGTGCAAATTGCTAATGCAGAACCTAAACCTGAGACACCTTAATCACCAATTTAATTCTTACTTTTTAAATATTCAAGTAAATATTAGTTAGTTAGAAGGAAAATAAATAAAAATTATGAATTAAGAATAATGAAACTAGTATATAATTTAAGCAAAAGTTCAAAATAAAAAATTATTTAAATTAAAAAAATGTAATCAGGACCAAAAAGTAAAAAAATCAAGTAAAATGATTGTTTTTATTTGAATTCATTCTAAAGTTAAAAAATATCACAATCCAAAATAAAAAAATATTTTTACGTTAAATAAAGAGTCAAATTTGAGAGATTAGTGCAATTTGCCAAAGCAGAACCTAAGCCTAAGGCACCTTCATCACGGATTTAATTTCCACTTTTTAAATATTGAAGAAAATATTAGTTAGTTAGAAGGAAAAATTAATAAAAAATATGAATTAACAATAATGAAACTAGTACATAATTTAAGCAAAATCTGAAAATAAAAATTATTTAAATTAAAAAAACGTAATCAAGATAAAAAAGTAAAAAAATAAAGTAAAAAGATTGTTTTAGTTTATATTCATTTTGATATTAATATATCACAATCCAAAAAAAAAATAAGCTGTTTTTACAAGAGATCAAGTACCAAATTTGAGAGATTAGTGCACTTTGCTAATGCAGAACCTAAGCCAGAGGTACCATTTGCACCAATTTGATTTACACTTTTCAAATATTGAAGAAAACATTAGTTAGTTAGAATGAAAAATTAATAAAAAATATGAATAAAGAATAAACAAATAAACTAATTAATAAATAATAAAGGTTGAAAATGAAAAATGATTTAAATTAAAAAAACATAATTAGAAGCAAAAAATAAATAAATCAAGTAAAAAGATTATTTTTATCTGTTTTTACGCTAAATAAAGTGTCAAACTTGAGAGATTAGTGCAATTTACTAATGCAAAACCTAGGCTTGAGGCACCATTTGCACCAATTTAATTTGCACTTTTAAAATATGGAAGAAAATATTAGTTAGCTAGAAGGAAAAATAAAAAAAAAAAATATGAATTAAAAATAAAGAGATAAACAAGTAAATAATTTAAGCAAAGGTTGAAAATAAAAAATGACTAAATTATAAAAAACATAACCAGAATTAAAAAGTAAATAATACTAGTTAAAGTATTATTTTGCTTTTATTCATTTTTACATTAAAAAATATCACAATCAAATATAAATTTGCTATTTTTACCCTAAAAAAAGTATAAAATTTGAGAGATTAGTGCAATTTGCTAATCCAGAACCTAAGCTTGAGGCACCATTTGCCCCAATTTAGTTTTTACTATTTAAGTATTGAAGAAAATATTAGTTATTTAGAAGGAAAAATGAATAAAAATTATGAATTAAGGATAATCAAATAAACTAGTAAATAATTTAAGCAAAAGTTGAAAATAAAAAATAACTTAAATTAAAAAAACCTAATGAGAATCAATAATTAAATAAATCAAGTAAAAATATTGTTTTCGTTTTAATTCATTTTGGTATTAAAAAATATCATATCCCAAGACAAATAAGATGTTTTTACCCTAAATTAAGTGTCAAATTTGAAAGATTAGTGCACTTTGCTAATGAAAAACCTATGTTTGAGGCAATTTCATCACCAATTTAATTTCCACTTTTTAAATATTGAAGAAAATATTAGTTTTTTAGAAGTAAATAGGAATTAAGAAAAAAGTTTTGAACAAATAAATTATTTTCGCAAAGGTTGAAAATGAAAAATAAAATATAAAAATATAAATATAAATTTGAAAAAATAAATAATAATATCTATGAAAGTATTTCTTGAAAAAAAATTTAGCTTGGTAGAAATGATAAAATAAATAAGATTATTATAATAAATTTAATTTACTTGAGATTAATATGGAGATCAGTATGAGTTTAAAGAGAAGAGTTTAAAAACTTTTTTAATGATAAAAATAAAATTAAAGAGTAAGTAATTAAAAAATAAATGCTTACATCATCTAAAACTTCAAAATATTTATTTTACTGAATCATTTATTTTTTTGATATTGACGTAAAAACTATTTATCTATATTTAATAAGTTATAAAAATATTTAATTAATTATTTATTATTTAATAAGAATTAAATTGTATAGAGAATAAAAAAACTGAGATGAAATATAGCTAGCATTAAAAAAATTTGATTTTTTTTAAACAAGGCTAATGATCAAAAAAAATTTTGGAAATCCATCAGCCTTAATTAATGAGTATCTACAATATATTGAAATACTTTTTGTTCTTAGATGTAAAAAATGTACTAAAAATTGTAAAAACTTAAATTGTTTTTAAAAAACAAATAAAATCAATTTTTAATATTCTTTTTATAAATTTAACATATTATTTAATTGGATTTATTCAAACTAACATAAACATTCTATGTATTTTAGTTTAAAAAATATAAAAAATTAAAATAAATAAAATTAATTTATTTTATATTTAAACATTTTTTTTCAATTTATCAATTCTATCTATATTTATTACTTTTTTTTTTATCATAAATCTATCTATATTTATTGTTTCTTTCTTTCACAAATATAAAATATAAATTTTAGCTTTAGAATTTATATAAAAATTCTTTTTGTATAATTTATATATAAAATTTCACATAAAAATAGACCCTGTAATATTAAGACTTACAAAAGATACATCTTCTATCCTTCATTTTATGTTTATCATAAATTTATAGCTTTAACAACTAATCTTTTAGCTTTTAGGTACTTGCTCTTTATTTTTTCTCTCTGTGGTACATTAATATTATTGTAACTATCAATAGATATTAGAGATAATTACAAAATAATATAAGTAAATATTTTAAATATTTTATGAACCAATTAAAATTAAAAAAATTAAAAATATTTTAATTAAATTTTTGATGAATTGTATTTTATTTCTTATTCTTTTCAATCTTTATCTTAAAAATATAAAATCAATATCTTATTCGAAATCAAATTGTAAATAAATCAAGTAAAAAGATTGTTTTTGTTTTAATTCATTTTGATATTAAAAAATATCACTATCTAAAACAAATAAGCTGTTTTTACTCTAATTAAAGTGTCAAATTTGAGAGATTAATGCAGCTTGCTAATCCAGAACCTAAGCCTGAGGCACCTTCAGCACCAATTTTATTGCAACTTTTTAAATATTGAAGAAAATATTAGTGAGTTAGAAGGAAATTGAATAAAAATATGAATTAAGAATAAATAAACTAGTAAATAATCTAAGCAAAGGTTGAAAATAAAATACTTAAATTAAAAAAACATAATGAGAAT
>JH720047.1:179951-341701 GCA_000231845.2 Tetrahymena malaccensis 436 | reverse complement strand
CCCCAACCCCAACCCCAACCCCAATATAAGTTACCAAAAACAAATTTTTGTATTAAAATTATAAAATAACTTTTAAATTTAAGATTTATTTGAATTCAAAAAAAGTTAAGTATCAACATAGTAAATTAATTGAATTAATGTTGATAAAATTAATCATTTTATGAAATAATATATTATTATCTAATTAATCAAATTATAATATTAAAGCTAATTTTATAAATATAACTATAGAGTGCTTACCTTATACTATTTTAGTAGATAAAACATCTACTATGTACTCATAAATTTTATTTTATTTTTAATGCAATTATAAAAATCTTTCATAAATATAATAAATATAAAAATAACTTTGATAAAAAAATTAGATATCAATAATTTGAAAATAACTAAATCATTTTATATTATTATCTAAATTTATTTTTACAACTATTCAAATTGAAAATTTTTATAACTTTTTTAGTTCACAAATTATTTTAAATTTAATATTTTGCAAATTTTAAGCATGTCTACTTCATTTATTTCATATAATATTAACAATAATTACATAATTAAAAATGAGATAGTTACTAAAATAAATGAAGAAAAAATATATAATTACGAATCAAACTATATATTAATTATAAAAAAGTAAAAAAAATTTGATAAACAATTTTATATTTTCTAAATAATTTCATCAAATTAAATAATAATAATTCTCTTGTAAAAGGATTTTAGCTTTTCTAAAATAAATTATACATTTTATTGAGGATTTTAATATTTTTTCAATAAAAGTTATGTTTTTATGAAATAATTGAGTTTATTTTAAAATATTTTTGAAGCACTATCCCAAATTTATAATCAAAATATTTAAAATTAGTTGTAAATAATAAAATAAAAAATAGAAGAATATTAAATTAGTTTAATTACTAAGTAAGTTACTTAGTTTTGTAAAAAAGTAAATTTTATTAAATTATTTTAAAATAATATTTTAAAGAGTTGTGTGTGAATATTTCTTTTTTGATCTGCTTCAAATTTTAAGATGCTAAAATTAATTTTATTGATGTTTAATAGTTTTATAAAATTTAGGTAATTTTTGTTTATGTTTAAAAAAAATTGGATGGCTTACTTTTAATAATTCTAAAAAAAGCACAATTTTTATTTAGTTATGTAAGATTGTCTTTCACAAATTTAAATTTTGATGTTATAATTTTTTGTTTGAAAATGAAAAGAAAGAAGTTACTTAAAAAATTAATAATTTTTTCAAATTTATTAGTGAAAGAGTCAACATTGAAAAAAATCAAAAAAAATGGTGATGAATCTGCAAATATATTTAAAAAAGAATGTAAATCTAATTGATTTGATTAGATTTTTGTTTGTTTGTTTATATATATATGTGTTTGGAATTAATGTATAAATCATAAGCAAAAACATTTAGCTAATATTTTTAAATAAAAAGAATGAATTATAATATTAGTAAATAATTCAATTAGAATTGAAAAAACTTTTGAAGATAAATATTGAAAACAAATTATTTTTAATTAAAAGTAAATAAAAGTCAAAGATAATAACAAATTATTTCATCATAATCAAATAATCACATCACATTTCAATCAATCATCAGGAGTGACAAAAAACAAAGAAAAAAAATCAAAAAAATTAAATAAAGAAAAAAATATCATCCTAAAAATAAATATAAAAACAAATAGCAAATTAATATAGATAGAATACCATATTATTCATTAAAAGCCATCCATCATTTTTGTTTGTTTGTTGGTAAAATGCAAAAAGAGGATATAGAATTGCAAAACCCTCAATCATCTGATGATCTAGGAAAGACTGCAAATTTCTTCTTTCCAAAGGAGTCGACTCCCAAAAATAGTCTAAAGCAAATAGTTTCTCATGATAAATAATTAATTAGCAATGTCGGATAACAAGTGAATAACTATGAGCAAAATAATTAAACTTTTGATAGCAAGGAACATATTTAGTAGGTTATGAATAATTAAGCTTAAATTCAGTAGTAACTAAATACTTATACAAAGACCAATAAATTATCTACAGGAGGTGCTTTAGAGTAGTTCCAAAGCAAATCGACTTACGAAGGTCTACAATCATAGCTCAATAATTTAAATCAACTAGTTTAGGAAAATCCCCCTTAACGCAATTAAACTAACAATTCATAGTAATCAGCTAGAAGATAGAACAATAATGCAGTTATTAATATTCAAGGCATGTTGTCTAATTAAAATTAGGTAAATCTTGCTAGTTAAAATCTTGGAGGGCCCTATGTGCCTACTTATTCTTCTGCGATTCAATAATAGTAAGCAGGGGCATTTAGTTCAAAATAGCAGTATGAAATGCCGAAAAAAATCTCAAGAGGCGGAAGTAACCAAGATGAATTAGACCAACTCATCAACAATAACAATAACAATTTAGGTGCTACTTTATCTAAGGCTCTTCCTATCAATATCTATAACTAATAAAATAAAAATAGCGAGAATCTGAATATTCAAAATTCAGTTCTATCCCCAAGGTTACAGCCACATTCTTATTCTATGTCTACCAGAAATGCTAATGGCAAAATTGATCAGAAACTATGAGGAAATGAACCTTAGTATTCACCTAAAATAAAAATACAAACAAAACAGCAAGTGGTTGAGATGCAAATCGACCAATAATTTAACCCTTTTGAATACTCTAGATTAAATCAGCAGTAATAGTAATTGATTGACCAAAGCAAATAAAAGTAAGCAAAAAACTTTGAAGATTAAAATCCGTTTTTTTCTATTAACAATGAAGGAGAATCTACAAGTAATAGTATTCCTTTTAATGCAACTTTTAATTTCAATCAAAATCTATAACTTCAGCAAAACGGTAGAAAGCTCTCCAGGGAAGGAGGAACAAAGCTCCCTTCTATTTCATAAAATTAAAATCAATAGCTTAATACATAGTCTTAATAGCCTCAGTAGTAATCAGCTAATGCGGCTTATTAATCTTCAATCAAGCAGTTTCAAAATGCTAATCCTAAAAGTATAGCAAAATATGCTTAAATTAGCTTGGCCAACAATGATCCTACTGTAAAATACATTAATGAGCAGTAATCAATTTAAAAAATTAATTACTTTTAGCATTCTGTTGACTCTAAAATATTTAATTATTTTTTTGATATTTATTGAATTTATTTTTTAAAATAAAATTAGAGGTTTTAATTCTTCACTTAAAAATCGCAAAATTTAGCGCACCTAAGCTCAATCTGTAACAAATGGAGTTGCTGCTGGGACAATTAGTAAAGCAGCAGCATATTAGAATTAGATAGCTAATTAAAATAACTAAGCAAACAACGAACAATATCCACTTTAAAATAATAGCCACTCAACATAAGAAACAACACCAGAAATGAGTATAAAAAGTACAAACTACAATAGTCCAGTAGGGTAAAAAATTATAGGATTAAACATGAACTAGATGTAGATGCTGAGTCCTTCCATGCAGCAATAATATGAGGAAAATATGGCTAATAATTAATATCTCAGTATTGTTTAATCTGTTCCAGTTTCTTAAATGCCTCAATAACAAAATTAATAACCAAATATGATCAATTCAGTAAGCAGCAGAGTGGGCATGAGAACAAATAGTCCTAAAACACTCAATCCTATTTAGCTAGCTCAAGCAGCTGAAGTGTATTATTCTAAAAATTTAGGTGCTATGCAAAGCAGCATCTAACAGCCTCAAAAAGAAGTATAAAGAATATCACCTCAATACAACTCTGAAATAAAAGTTCATTAAAAGTAAGACACAACTTAACTAAATTACCAAAATAAAGTTCAAAATAAATATGACTTCAATGAAGATCAAAAATAAGAATTAAAAGAAATAAGGAACTTTGCTAGCGCACCTCATGCTCACTAGCAATCCTTAGACAACAACGAAAGATAAAAATTTGACACAATAGTTAATTCGACTCTGTAGAAGTAAAAAATGTTTTTACCACCACCTGATCAATAAATTCCTAAGCAACAAATTAATTTGAAGACATATTTTGAATAGCAAAACATGTTCAATCAAAATTTAAACAACCCAAATTAAAATTTAACTAACTAAAACAACTTGTAACCCTATGATTCTCTAATGAGAAAGCACTAGTCGCTAGGTTAGATGACTATTTCAAAAAGGATTCAGTTAGATCCTATTAAACTTTCAGATCCGATCAATCAGCAAACTCTGACAACGAGCGGAACTGCATCAACCAAAAAATTTTTAACTAGAAAACCATAAACAAAAATATTAAACAGAGTCTTTTCTAGTAAGGCAGACGTAAAGCCGAACAAAAACGCGTTTAACAAAAATATCCCATAAACAGCTAATTCTCAGTAAACAACAAATTCTCCTTTGTTTAACGAAGATCATCTTCACAATTTGCCTGAATACAACCTCAATACAGAGCCTCCTTAATTTCAAGCAAATAATGAATTCAAAAAAATAACTGCTAACTTTTTCTCTCAGCCTGAAAAAGATATTCTCAACGAAGAATTAGAACGCAAGCAGCAAGAAAAAATTTTGTATGAATCTAATATTTACAGCAACCTCGATTCAAAAAGAAATTATAATAAGCAAATAGGAGAATTAGATTCACTTCAAAGCACTCTTAGTCGTGGAGCTAAAGTAATACAAAATCACCAAAGATTACTCTAAAAGCCGGCTATGGAAATACTAAATAATAGACAATAAATACTTTTTTAACAAGGTGAATAATATAATTAATAGTAACAATTTCTAAACTTCAAAAACTCTCGATAAAATTTCAAGCCTCAAGTACAACAAATTTCTTTTTAATGAAATCCACATTCAAAAATAGCATTCATTTTTAAGCATAATCTCTAGCAAATATGAACTATCTATCAAATAATCAATAAATCATCATCACATTCAAAAACTTATTAAAAAGAATCCCAATCATCCAGAAAACTTATTATCTAAATTATGTAAAATATTATTTATAACCAATCAAAGAAAAATGCAATTTAATTTACAATCTATTTATCATAACTTTCATGAATTAATAGAATTAAATTTCGTTATCCATTTTAAATATATTTGTCTATATCCTTAATTAACTAATTAATAATTTATAGTTAAAATCTAATTACTTTTTAACAAAAATATTTTAATTTTATCAAAAGTCACATTCTATTTTCAATAAAACTAATAAAGTAATCAATGTAAGTTAAGTGTAAAATAGCTGCAAGTTATCTATTTTGTGTTATTTTTCTAATTAAACAAAAATAGTTTCTATATAAATATGTCTTTATCCATAAAAATATGCTAAAATACATATTGTAAATTACATTTTAATGTCTTATTAGCTATTAATTATTTTAACTGAATGTATATTATCTTAAAAAATAAATATTAACTAAATGTTTTAATCTATTTATAGGATAAATAAACAAACATTAATTATGGGAAAAAATATTTAAATTATTAGTTTTATAATAGTATTTATTTTATTAAAAGAAATTAATTTCAAATAGTAGAATTTCCTTATTAGATTATCAAACGATGACTTTGATATTAGAAAATAATTGTGTCAGAAATAAAGTTTTTAATGATAATAATATGTAATCTTTTTGTTTAAATAATATTATGATGTATTTCATATATTAGAATGGAAAGTTAATAATACATGAGAAGGTAAGAATTTGACAATGGAATCATTAGAATTTCAGAAAATAATTTGATACTTTGTAAAATAATAAAAAACAAATAAAAATTGTATGGTGAAATTTAATCATTATTTAAAATATGGTTTTGAAATCAAAAATAACCAACCTTTAAATAATTTTTTTATCTAATGAGCATCCATGTCTTTTATAAAAAATCTTTATTAAATACTTTGTGAACTAAAAGGATTATTGTTGGTGATTTTTAATATTTCTGGTTAGAAATTTTTTTATTTGTATTAACAACCAACTTATTTTATAATAAATTTTCTTCAATTTATTGGTTAACCATAAATTAAACAAACCTACATATCTAATTAAGAAACAAAGAAAATAGATATCAAAATTATTTGAATTAATTATTCATCTAAGTAGAAAAAAGGATATTACTATTAATTGATTTGTGCTTCCTTTAAAAATGATTACCTAATTAAGGAAAGTTTTACCGTTTTTAATGTGCACCTTTCTGAGTTTAGTAAAAGCATGTAATAGAGTTCCTTGAATTCAAAAAATAAAAATATTTTATTTGCAATAATCTAAAAATTAATATTTTAGGATCATAATTATTTCATTAATTTAGAGATTTCAAATATAAAATGAGTCAGTTTAAAAATTATTTTTAAAATAAAAAGAAACTGAAATGGTTCAAGTTGCATTTGAATTACAAGGAAATGTTTAAATGAGTGATCTTGCAAATTGGACTTGCTTGTCTAAAAACATTATTGTTGTTAGTGGTGGTATTTAAAATTGGGCTTAAACCTGTTTTGGACCTTTAGGTTAAAATATACCTGCAAGTAGAACAATAACTGGGCTCATCCCTCATAATTAACTTATATTTACTATTGACGTTTTCTTTTAATATATTGCTACTCCTTTCACAGCAAGTGATAACATTTAAGTTCTTCTTGATGGCACATAAGCTAGCTATTTAACATTTACTTCCTATGATGGATTTATTAATGCAAATTTGATAACATGCACAGGAAATCTTACTCATACAGTGAATACTCTTTCACTAAATGTCATTAGTGATTATGTGCGTCCACTTTCAGATCAAAGCTATTATATAAGAAATTTCTAGTAAAAAATACATTTATAACTAAAAAAAATATTTTTTATTTAATATCTTCTTTGATAATTAACTTTAATTTAATTTCTAAATCAAAGAGCTTGGGTAAAACCATGTCATTTTAGCTGCACTTAGTGCTCAGTTTCTAACTCATAAATTTGTACTAGTTGCCCAGCCTATGCTACTTTAAATGGTAACTTCTGTACCTGTGACAATTCTCATTTTATGCTCAATAATAATTGCATATCTAGTTGTCCTTCAGGATATACTCCTGATACAGTTAATAGAATTTGCTTGTTAAATGTTTTAAATTGTGCTGCTGCCAAAAATGTTACAGCTTGCACTACATGCAATGCTGGATACTACTTGAACACTTAAGATTTGACTTGCTACTCGAAGTGTCCTATGGGGTTAGAAACAGTTGGGTAAATAAATTTTCAAAAATTGAAGTTAATAATTTTGTTTTATTTATTATAGCACTAATTGTTAACCATATGAGTATTAGTTAAGCCCATAGACAGGTAATAATTTTAAAAATATGTTTTACTATATATAAATGGAAAATTTTATTTTTTTTACTAAGATATCTTATAAATGGTTTTCTTATCTTATTTCATAAATTCAATAATCTATTTAAAATGAAACTAATCAAATAAAAATGCAATTCAATCAATAAAGTTAATATTAATTTTTGAGCTAATTATATTGAAGAAAAAGATCAAGATATTTACACACTTATTGAATATATACTTTTAAAAAGAAATATTTTCTAATCGGTATATTAATAACATAAATGATCATAAACTACAATACTCTTCTATTTTAAAATGTTTTATTCAGTGAAAATAAATTAAAAAAAGATGAAGCTATGTATAATAAATTTCTTTGATTTTATTTATTCTTTTGTCTGAAAAAATGAAATTTATCCAAATTAAGCTTGTGATGATTCATAAAATAAAAAATGAGTTTAAATTTGATAGGTGCTTCTGAATAATCATATTCTCCTAACTCTTAAATTAAAATTATTATTTTATTAAATCTTAATAATTTTATAAACTTTAATTATGATCTTATTTAATAGGGTTGTTGTTGTTTAGCCTTTTCGATAGACCATGGTCAACAAACAAAGAATTTAGTGTAAAAGGTACTTCATTTAGCATATGTGGTGGGTGTACCTCTTAATATTCAATTAGAGTCAGTGGATGGTGTGGAAACGATAAAATTTTTGGTGGTTATGGATCCCAAACTTCTATGTCTTGGAGTAAATAAATTACTGCTCCTCCTCATTATAGATACAGACTATATGTAAAACTCTATTTAATAGGTAGATATTTATTTACATCTTTAAATTATATTCATTTATCTCTTTAATATTTTTTTTAATAAGATAATTGGACTGGAGGAGGTTCTGTATCAATTAATATTGATGGTACCATTTACACTTACACTTCTGCTAATTGTCCTTGGTATTAACAGCTGTGTGGTAGTGTTGCCTATAATGATTGCATTATAGTGGTTGATTAAACAGCACCTCACACAACTACACCAATTAATATTTCAATGTCTTCTTCAGTTGGGTAGGGGAGTACATAGTAAACTTTTGGATTCAACAACTTCTATTTTGCAGTTGATCAATGTAAAAAATATTCTTCATTTCTTTATCATCAACTCTGTATTTTAAATTAGGCACTCCAAATTGCATAGCTTGTACTTTTACTACTATCAATGCTTGTACATAATGCGCACCAGGATATTTTTTAAATCCTCTTGACTCTTTATGCTATAATCCATGTCCTAATGGGCAATACGGCCTAAATGGAGTATGCTAACGTACATATTTCTATTTCTTTCATTTTTAAATATTTAAAAAAAATGACTTAACTAATTTAGCTTGTGCCGTTCAATGTGCTACTTGTGTTAATTCATCAACAAATTGTCTAACTTGTGCAGCAAATCGTATTGGAGCTCCTACCTGTAAATAATTTGTATAGTTAAAATAAAATATAACTTTTAAATATTTAATCTTCTAGGTAATTGTGCAGATGGTTCATTCAGTTTAAATGGTACAGCAGCTAATTGCACACGTAAAATTGAAAAAATTGCAAATATTATTAATTAAATCTTTTTTGTTTTCATATATATTTTCAGCTTGCAATTTTAGATGTGCCACATGCTCTAATACAGCAACTAACTGCACTTAATGTGCAGCAAATAGAGACCCTGCAACATTACCAACATGCAGTTGTATCGTAAATTTTTATGAAATTAATGGTACTCCAGCCTGTCAACCTTGTTTTAATGTGTGCTCTGGGTGTACAGGTCCCAGCTAACCTGAATGCACTGCATGTAAATCTCCTACAAGAGATCCTACATAAGCATGCGCTTGTGCAGCTCATTATTTTGGAGATTTTAATAGTTTAGCTTGCAACAGTAAATATTTAAAAAGTTAAAAATTATAAAATATTAAAAATTTATATTTAGCTTGTGATCCAACATGTTGGAATTGTTCAAATACAAGCACTAACTGTACTAGCTGCCCTTCAGGATCTGCACCTGCAAATACACTACCTAGAAATCTTAATGGTAGTTAGTGTATTTGTCCTTAAGGTTCCTATGATACTTAACAGCCATATTGCCCAGGTAATAAAATAATAAAAAAAATTGATGTAATTTAATACCTTTTAATTATAAAAAAGCATGTAATTATAGATGTGCAATATGTACAGGACCTACAAGTACACCTGCAGATTGCCAATAATGCCAACCCGGAAGATAGCTATCCAATAACTGTGCTTGCATATCGGGTTTTGATATTGTTGGATAAGCTGCATGCTCAGCATGTCCAGTATAATGCCAAACTTGTGATGCAAGTGGTAATTGCCTTGTATGTGCAGGAACAACAAGATAAACAATTCCATAGTGCCTTTGCAAACCTGGTTACTATGAAAACAACACTCCTGAATGTGCATGTAAGCAAAAAAAAAAATTTTTATAGTGTATGATAATTTTATCTCAATTAAAAAAGAATGCATGAGCAAATGTGGTACTTGTGTAAATGGAACTGCTTGTACTTCTTGTGCAGCTGGACGTAAGAAACTTATTAGTTTTTTAAAGATTAATTTGGTTCTTTTAAATAAATAGGTGATCCTCCTAACTGTGATTGTTCATATGGTACATATAGCGATCCGAATGGAGTTTGCTAACGTAAATTTTACTCAAAAATTAGAAGATATATTTACAATTTAAATAAATTTAATTTAGCTTGCCATCCAAATTGTTTATCGTGCTCAGGACCTGGTTCTAATTAATGCATTTAATGTTCTCCAAATCGTGTTTCACCTCCATATTGCAACTGTCCTATAGGAACCTTCTCTATTAGTAAAATAAAGAATTAAATGTCAATATTTAATGAATTCTATTTTTACATAGCTAACTAGGTAACTTGTCCTAGATGTGATCCGAGCTGTTTGACTTGTAATGGACCAAATCCTAATAATTGTACTAGCTGCGATACTTCAAATAGAATTTTATCTGGAAATTAATGTGTATGCTAAGATGGTTATTTCAGTAACATTTATGGTTAGTGCTAATGTAAATAAATTAAATTAAATAGAATAATTTTTATCCTCATTTAATTTTTAATTAAGAATGCAGCACTTTTTGTGCAAAATGCACTGATTCTCAAACATGTACATAATGCAACGGTAATAGATACGGAAATAGTTGTTCTTGTCCTTCAGGATTTTTAGACACTTAAGTTGCAGTTTGTCCAGGTATCAAAATCATTTAATGTTCCAATAAATTAAAACTGGTTATTTATAAAAGCTTGTGATCCAAGATGTGCTGAGTGTTCAGGAACTTCAACTAATTGTACAGTTTGTGCAGCAAATAGAATCTCCTAACCATAATGTCCATGCAGCCCAGGTTTTTATGAAATATCAAACAACAAATAGTGTGATGTTTGTTAATGGTAATGTGCTACTTGTAATACTACTTCTGACACATGCTTGAGTTGCAGAGGAAACAGAGTTTACATTTAGACATAAAATGATTGCATCTGCCCAGATTACACTTACGAAGACTATGTATCTTAGCAATGCCCGAGTATGTTGATTTTCATCTAATTAAATTTCAAAAATAAAATAATTTTTAGAGAGGAAAAATGAAAAATAAATAAAAAATTCATTCTTTATAAAATTAAAGTTAATGTTTTAAAATGATATATGTTAAAAGAATTAAAAAAATCTGATAAAATAAAAAGTGTTAAATTTTTAAATAAATAATTAAAAATTAATAGAAACTATTAAAAATTTAAAATAGATAGTTTTCAAAAAATTTATTTATTTATTTTAATTATTTAAGGTTGCCATCGTTCTTGTAAAAAATGTTCTGGTGGATTAGCTTCGAATTGTGTTATTTGCAGAGATAGTTATGTTAGAGATTCATTAAATAATTGTGTTTGTCCATCAAATACATATGAAGATAAAGTAAATTTTGTATGTAAGTAATGTGATGTTAGCTGCTTAACTTGTGCAGGATCTTCCAACTCTCAATGTACTTAATGTGCTGTGGGTTATTCTAATTAATAAGGAGTTTGTGTAAAGCAATCAGGTCAAACAGGAACATGCTCTTCACTTTGCTCATCTTGTGATTCTAATTTTAATTGCATTGGATGTAAAGATACATTAAGATAGCTATTGAATGGTAAGTGTGTATGTTTAGGAGGAACATATGATGCAGGCACATCTTGTCAAAATTGTAATTCGACTTGTCTTTAATGTAGTGGTGCTAGTTCTAATGCATGCACTCAATGCAGAAGTGGATTTGTATTAACAAATGATGGTTAATGTAGAAGTGATGTCACTGAATAGAATACATAAGGCCTAATGATAGGATTGATTGTTGGATTCAGTGTATTTGTTGGTCTAATCTTAATTTATGTTATTTATAGGATTGTCAAAAATTAAATGGCTAAATAAGCAGCTGCAGAAAATTATATCTATTAAGATTCTAGAAATGTTGATGACTAATCATAGGTAGATATAAATGGATCACAAGGAGTGAATTAAAATCATATGTAGCATTAAGGCCAACAAAATACCTAGCACTTTTAAAATTAATATATGAGAGCTTCATTTTATTGAACAAATTGATAAATATTAAAATATTACTAAAAAATAAAAGTTAAACTTTCCATAAATGAATAAATAAATAAATTATAAACAAAAAGATTTATCAATCAAAAAAGTGTATATCATGTTATATTTTTTAAAATAAATAATAAATATTCCTGCTTTATTTTAAACAATTAAAAATTATACAATTAATAATAGCAATCTAGCTTTTTATTAAAATTAATAAAATTTTCTAAAACCATTGAGATCAATAATTTTTATTAAATTTCATAGTTTTTATGAGATTTTTATAAGAAATAATAATAAACTTAATATAATGGTTTTTAAGATCTTTAATTTTAAAAAGATATATGTAAAGAAAAATATTTAAAATATACATACATATTAGAGATAAAATAAAACCTTAAATTTATTACAACCTCAATAATTAATAAGGTATAGCATATTAGATTATTTATTTTTTATTAAAATACTTATTCAATAAATCAAAACAATTTTTTACTGTATTTTACAAGTCTTTTAAATGCTTTTTTTATTTTGAAATCTCTATTGCTTTCAAAATAAGGATAAAAAAAAAAGGTTTAGGTGCAAAAAAGGTTTTTTAGTTATGAACTCATGTAAATAAATATATCTGAGAGGGAATTATGCAATTCTCTTACTATTTGATAATTGAGATTTAGACTTCTTTATCTTACTACAAAAACTAATGTAATTATATTCGTTAAATTTTGAATTGATGAAAAAAGATGAAGTATTTCATTACTCATTATCATTTGATTATAAAATTTTAGTGACAACTAATTAATTTGCTTCATTTAATTTAGACATCTAGATAAATCCTAAAAAGTTTTACAATTTAAACTCATATTTACTTCTAAATAAAAAGTTTTCAAGTTTTTTAATTACTACAAGCAATCTAGGTTTAGGGTTAAAACATCTTGACTGTAAGAATGTTTTTCAAAATTAAGATACAGTTATTCTAAGTTATTAATTTAAAATATATTTTATAGTAGGTTATCAGTATCTACTGAGGGATTAAATTGGTTGATTTTAATGTTCAAAATCCTTAGATCATCTAATTTATTTAACAATCTGGTCATTAAACAATCATACTATTGTTCATAAATCAAATCTATCTATTTTAATGACTTTGTGCTAGGTAATAATTAATCTAAATCATCTGCAAATTATTTGTTCTAAAATTTACTCTTTAGTATCCATTTAAATTATATTAAATTTTCAAGATTTTAAAATGAAAATTTGGCTTCTTTTAGTATTTAATCTGATATAATCTCATTTCCAAATATATCTAAATGCAGGTTTTCTAAAGCTTTAAGAAATTTTATACTCTATAAAAACATAATTACTCCTTCCTAACTTATTTAATTATCTGATTCAATAATAAAGTGTAATCCTATAAGCTAAGTTAGTTTTTGAATTGAATTTGCCAAAATTGCAGCGTTTTAAGCTTTTAATTAACAATTTTTACCAATTTAAATATTTAAATTTTTAAGATTATTTAAATTTTCTAAGTATTTAGCAAAAGTCTCGATTGATGATTAATCTAAATCTATAAATTAAATATCTAACTTCAAAGTGTTTAGCAATTTTGGAATATTTTTAAAAATTCCTGAAAAAATGTTAAAACTATAATTAACCTTTTAATTTTAGTAACTATTAACTTTCAAACTCAAATGCTCTAAACATTTTAAATTAGAAATGAAAATTCCAAAATTTTCAAAAACAGATTGTTCAGTTTGAGAATAGTTACTGAAATCGATTGATAAATATTCTAAGCTTGGAAAGTAATTTGAAGAATTTTTTAGTTGAAGGGCAGAATTTAAGATGTCACAATTGTTAAAAAAGTCAAAATATATTTTTTTGAGGTTCATTAAGTCCAAGATAACTTTCTAAATAGCTTTTTATTTATTTTCTTCATAATTGAGATCTATTTCATCAGCGTCTAAATCAAACAAACTTTCTTCAAAATATTAAACAATATCCTCATATGGGAAGTTAGAAAATGCAATCATTTTTAATTAAAATGATTTTATTAATTCACTTAAATGATCCATTTTTTATATTTTGAAGCCAAAAATAAATAATATTTATAAATTATTAATTAATTAATAAATTAATAAAAATTTTAGAAAAAAGTATTTCCATATTAATTATAAATTGTTATTAATTTTTAATCTTTTATAATTTAATTCTATAGATTTATTATTATTATTTTTTAATTTAATTTTTATAATTAAATTCTACAAATTGATTATAAACAGAGTGAACTTTTTTTCAAATTTTCGATATGCAGAGTTTATTTATTTGCTTTAAAAAAATAATGAAAAGATTAAGGAGGTTTTAATCAAAATTATACGTTTTTAGATTCATTTAGCTAAATTTTAAAAAATAGTTATTTCAAAAAATTTTGTTATTTTTTATTAAAGAATATTAAAAATATTTTTGTTTCAAGTTATTTTATTTATTTTTTTCTCCTTTTAATAAATAATTATTTTAAAACAAATAATAATTATCTTTACGTGAATTCAAATAGGTTAAACTTCTTAAAATAAATTGAAATTTTTGTATTTTTTTTTAATTAAAAAGAAAAAGCACAAAAAAAATAAAGTTTTTTGTGATTAATTATTTAATAAATTTGACTGTTTACTTTTGTTTAAAGTCTCAATTTTAAAAGAAAATGAATAATTTTAATATATATAAATAAACATCAATACAATTAATTAGTTTATATTGAAAATATTATAACTAGTTGAAGATTAAATGTGGTATCTTTCATTTCTTTAAACTATTTGAATGATTCAAGTTTTTAATTTTATAATCTGGATCGAATTCTTCTTAGATTTTAAGCTTTGCTCTTTCGTATTCTTAATTTGTATCCCTAATTTCATCAATACCCAAACAACGGAAACCTCTCTATCCCAATTTATTGTTAAAAGCACCTTTAGCATATATTTTGCTATTCGAATATTCTTTACCAATATCTGTACATTAATCAATAATTTTATTGCAATAATTTTTGTCAACTACATTAAATTTAAACTAATCGTAGTATTTTTGCATATAATTTTTGCGCCTTTTTTCATAAATAGCTTGACCTTTTTGCAGTCCTGAATAATTTCCAGCAGCTGCTATCTATTATTGGCTTTAATTAGTAAAATATTGAGTGTTAACGAGGCTATCGTTTGAATTTAAGTTGTTTAGAGATTTAAAATTAACTTAAGTCCTACTTAGTAATAGATTATTTTTATCTTCATTATTAAAGTTATTTGTCCTGCTAGAAGATAATTAATTCTCTTAATTAGAAGGCTGTCTATAGAAAGTTAAATTTTAAGCTGAATTATTATTTAATTAAGGAAGATCTATTCTGATACTATTTTTGATACCACTTTGATTTCTCATTGTCCCATACTTAGAATCGCTTAGCTTGGTTAATGTTTTCATACTTTAAATCATACTTTATTAGTCAATAATTTTTGATGGTCTCGTTGAAAGAAAATCCTCAGTCATTCTAAGCTAATCTTAGTTTTTTTCTATAACATCAATTTTAACGCTTGAAATATATTGAGAAATATTGTCTAATCTTTTAGAGTAAGAATTTTATTTATTTTTAAATCTAGCCAAGATATAATTTTTAGATTTTTCTTAATTCATAATTAAACAACTCATTGCTGATTTTGTGAAAACAAACAGCTCTCCATAATCAGATTCACAAACTACAGAGTATTTCCTATTTCTTTTAGTAAGAATATCTTCTTCTCCAAACATCTCATTGCGTTCTATAGTACCGACCTAATAGATTAAATAATAAATTTAATTTTTCTGTTTATTTAAGGTGATTTTTCAGCTAGAACTTTTATAATACTTAAGCTGTAAATGAACATTATAGAATTATATTGAAAATTCAATTTTTTTTACTTGAAGATTTTTTTCTTCTTCGAATTCTCTTATTGATTTAGTGTGGTATTTATCCTAGTCTAGTTACTACTTAAAATTTTAATCATAGTATTTTCTAATACGAAGCTCATCAAAATGTTTAAAAATCTATATTATATAATAAAAATAATATTTTAAGGTAAGAGTTTATTAGCAAACACTCATAAAAATAATATTATCTATTAGTCCTATCAAACTAGTTAGATCGTTAACATAAAAATCAAATAAGACTGTATTACCCTAAATTAACCTTCTTTCACAATATATATATATTATGATACATCACCTTACAGATAGACAGGTTCTTCCTGAATAAACTTCTATCTTGAATAAACTTAATATAATATTCTCATATCGTTTTCGCTCCAGCCCCAAAATAAGGGAATTTCTCTCAGAAAATTTAGTTAAAATGTCATGCGAATTAAAAAGAATTAGTCAAGGATATTTTTGAATTTTTTTTTGTCTAAAGTTGCAGTTTGAGTTTCTGTAAGGCATACATAATTTACTAAACTCGCCTGATTATGAACCATTCCTACTTCTCCAAACCAGTCACCTTGTCCTAAAGTTTTTACCAAAAATAGCTACTCCTCTTTTTATACTTGATCTTTGCGTTTTTATCTAACATACACGCCTACTTAACCTGATAGGATTACTTGGAAACTTTGAGCATGCTGGCCTATTCATAAAAATTATAATTAATTATAACTCAATCTCAATTAGTTACTTTTGATTATCATTAGAAATTTAAATAATTTTAAATGATTTTAAGCGTAATTTATTACCAATAGTTAATATAACTTCATTTTCTCTATATGTTTTGTGACTGAGATCACTGCATATTTAGTAATGTGCATCAAGCTAACCACTTTTCTTTAAAGATTCAAATAAAGGTAGGTTTTATGTTAATTCGCATAGTCTTTAAATATCTTAACTCATCCTCTCTTTTAGTGGAAGCTGAAGGATGTTAACTATTTCCTATTTATATTCATATGAGAAAAATAAAGAATTTTCTTAATATGTTTGATTTATAATCTATTTACAGGAATGGTGTAATGATTGAGAGTTGATTTTCTTCTCATTTAAGTATTATTTTTAAGATAAAAAAGATATTATTTTGATTTTCTATAGAATTGATTATAAATTATTCTAAGTAAAACAATCTCTATTAATTAATATTTTTATTTAGTTAATTACGCCTAAAAACTGTCACTTGTAATACCATTAACTATATATATTTATCATAGATAGATATATAATTACTGACAAATACTTAAAAATTAACTCATTCTAAATTGTTATTCTTTCCCCTAGTGAAATAGTTGCAAAATTATAAAATTGTTATGTTTATTTTCCAAATTAAATATTTATATTTTTAGTAAATATTTTTTTAGTCAATTTTCTAACAAGATTAATTTTTAAATTATTTTTAAATAATAATTTTATAATTTTGTTTTATTAAAATTGATTGTTTAAAATTCAATTAGAAGTTTTAAATTTTAATTGCTTATTATTGGAGAAAGTTTCAAATTTTACTTATAATTGAAAAAAATTTCATTTAATTAGATATTTTTGAAAAAATAATATTCATTCATTTTTACATGTTGTGGGTTATTAAATTTTAAAACAAAAATTATAATAAAAGTTAAAGAGATATTAAAATTTTAAATTTTTGATAAAAAATATAATTCATTTTCAATATCTTTAAAAAATAAATTAAAGACTTAATTAAATTAGTTCATTTTTCACCAATTTAACAATTAGATAGAAATGATAGGAAGCAATCCAGCAGGAGTACCTCAATTTCCACCAGAGCCAGTTCCAAGGGTCAAGCCTAAACATGGCTACGAGTGGTACTAAGATAACAAAATAGTTAAGATTAGAATTCCCATTAAAGGAATCACTATGAAGAAAATAGATATCTTTATTTCTGATTTAGTTTTAAAAATTAACATCACTGAAAAGAAATGGGTCAGAGTTTTGGATCTAAAGCATGAAATCGACTTTTAAGGATAAGAAAATAATGTCATTTACGCAAATGAAGTGCTTGAAATAATTTTAGTCAAGAAAGAAGAAAAAAAACAATGGGAGGACCTAATTGAGGATGGTTTAGATAAGGAATAAATAAAAAGAAGAAGATAAGAATCATTCCAAAGAAGAGAAACAGCATATCAAGAACATTTAAAGCAAAGAAATGATTTAAAAATTAAATTCGATACTCATGCTACTAAAGAGCAAATGAGAATAGAAGATGAAAACAGAAAGGTTTTAGAAGTTAAAAAGACAGAAGAAAAAAATGTATTTTATAATTTTAAAAAAATTAATAGAATTAAGCTGTCCATATTTCTAATAGCAAGCAATTAACAAAATATATGACGATGTTGATGAATAAGGAAACATAACTCACAATTAAGAATAGAAAACAAAGATAAAAGAAGAAGGTATTTAAATAATTTCAAAAATTGTTTTTTTTTATTTCATAGAGTGATCATTCAAATTTTTTAAATATCAAAAAGTCAAACCTTAAATCATTTGGACTCACAAATATGATGATACTATTTTCAATGATGAAGATATTTTCAGAAACGAAGAGTTAGCTGTTGAATATGACGATAAACCAAAGGTTAGAGAATAAAAGAAGTTAGATTTAGCTTTCACTCAGAGAATGTATCCAGGTGTTGCTGCTAGAGAATAACACTTCAAGGAACCTCCTCTTCCAAAAGTAAAATAATAGCAAGAAAAGAGTGGCGATGATTTAGAAAACAAAAATCCTCTTTGGTTGAAAGATAGGGGAGATGAGTTTTATAAAAATTAAGATTTTTATTCAGCTATTATGGCTTATAACTAAGCCTACAAATTAGATCAGTCTATGATAAATTGTATTGCTAATCGTTGTGCTTGCAATATCCATTTATATAACTATGAAGAAGCTCTAATGGATGCTGATATGGTCCTTAGCTATGTTAATTCTCTAAAAGAGGAGGATAAAGAACTTGCTAAAAACTAGTCTTTAAGACTTAAAACTATCTTAAGGAAAGCTATTGCAACATCATGGAAGGTAATTATTTTTGAAATCAGATATTTTACAACAGATAATTTTTATTGATATTTTACAACAGATAATTTTGATTTAATAAATAGGGAGACGTAGATAGAAGTTTAGAAATTTTAGATAAATGTTTAAGTGAAGATATCTTTTACTTGAAGGATAATTAGCTTACTTAATAGTTTGAAGGAGTTTAACAAACTATTTAAAAAAGAAAAGAGAGTATTTTAATTAAAAAGCAAGGTGATACCCTTTTCAAGTCAGGTTAGTATGAAAAAGCGTTAGAAAAGTATTTTAAGTGCCTTGAAATTGATCATAATGAAACTGCTATGGGTAATATAAGTTTGACATATCTTAAAATGGGTAAAAACTAAGAATGCATCGATTTCTGCAATAAAAGTATAGAAAAAGTATAAAAATTTACAAGATTCGCTAGCTTTAATCCTATAAATAAGCAAAGTGTGTAAGATTCAAATAATTTTTTGATAAAGCTTTACATAAGAAAGGCAAAAGCTCAACAGTAATTGAAATAAATCAAAGAATCTTTCGAAACAATTAAGCAAGCTATTCAAATAAACGATAAAAACACTGAGGCTAAAGAAATTTATAAAGAAATAGAAAAATCTTTTGTCATTGAAGAAGTCAATTAGTTGAAAGCTCAAGCAGCAACTTTTATGAAAGTAAATAGCTTTAAAATTTTTTCATTTTTAATTCAATTTTATAATCTTCTAGGATAATAAGGTAAGTGAAGCACTTGAAATTTATAATGAATGCATGAAGAAAATAGATAGCACTGAAACTATAGAATACTTAGCCATCCTCCTTAACAGATGTGCCTGTTTCTTGAAATTAGAAAAGTATGAAGATATTATCACAAACTGCCTTCGTGGTCTTAAAATAATTAGAAGTTACAAAAATAGAGTCATTTCTTGGACAAACTAAAAATTAACTAAAGAGGAAAAGGATAAACTAATTAGCTTTGAGTCCAGATTCTTGGTCAGAAGGGCAAATGCTTACTTGAAATAGAATCTTATTTTCAATGCAAAGTCTGACCTAGAAGAAGCCTTAAAGTTAGATCCTAACAACGAATAATTAAAACAAGATATTTTAAAAATAGATGTTACAATTAACGAATCTAAAAAGTGAAATTTATCTGTTATATAATAAGTAGTAAATTGTTTAAAAAAACAAAAAATAATATTTTTAGAATATTTCAAAATATGCATTTTTTAATTAAATCTTCATTTTTATAAAATAATTCTTTTTTATAAATATATATTTATTGAATTATATAAGCAATTAATATGATTTGTTAAATAAATTAGCAAATTGACTTTTATGTTTAAAATTGAAGTAAATACAAGAAATAAACCATCATTATGAAAATATCAATTTATATCAAAAACATTTACTAATAAGTAATAAAGAAGACATTTTGATATAATTAAAATATTATGAGATGACAAGGTTAATTATATATTTTATAAATTTTTTTATTGTTCAAAACAAAACCTGTTTTAAAACTTTTGGTTTTATTTTTCATTTGAAAATTTTATAATTTATAATCAATCATTGTAATATCATAATTTATTTTTCATTTTTTTCATTATACTTTGCTATTTTCATTAATCGAACTTTCGATTCTTTGATCAAATATGGCTAAATTTCTTTGCGTAAATTTTCCATCTCCTTTCAAAGCACTCCATATTTAGACTTATTGCTAATTATCTAAAGAAAGAAAGACTTCGAAGCTTCCATCAAAAGAATTAGATGTTTTAGATTCAATTTAAACTGTATTTTAGTTATTTTCATACTTTTCCCTAATATGTCTAACCAGTTAGTTAAAAGCACTCCTCGAACCTCATGAAACACAGTACATAATATTGAATTTGTAATTGGCAAAACTATAACATTAAATATTCGTCAATTACGACTATTATTTCAATGTTTGCTGAATGAATTTCTTAATCATACTTAATTATAAATTTCTTTTTAAATTAATTTTTATAGATGATATTAAATTATTAAATATGTCATTGCTTGCATATAAATTAATAACCTTATTTAAAATATTTTGATAAGAACTATTTGATTTAATATTATTATGACACCTTGATTAAAGGCATGAAAAATGGGATGTTTAAATTACAATTTTATAATTTAAAATGAAAATATATATATATATTGTATAAATTCTATAATATCTAAAATAAAAAAATAAAATAAAGCACATAAAAAGTATTGTCTTTTCTCAAAAAAGGGTTAAAATATTATTTTTTGGAAATTAAGAATATTATTTAATATCTGTTGTTAAAAATAATTTAAAATAAGTATTGAAGATTTCATAATTTACAAATTAAAAAAATAAAACTTATATTTATGAACTTTAAATAATAAATTCATTATTTAAAATATTCTTAGTAGCTATTTTGGTAATCATGATTAAAATTGCTTATATTTTAAGAGTTTTATTTAGTTTAACTTTCATATTTTTACATATTAAACGCTTGACCTTCCTAGGTTGTATATTCTGACTCTATATTATATTCTTATTCAGTATTTTTAATATTAAATTAGCCTTCTTCATAAAATTTAGATCTGTGACGAATGGCGACATCGATTTAATTTTAAACTAACTAAGCATTATATAATACTTCCAAATGTATTCTTTTAATTGTGTAGCCTTTAAAATCAATTATTTTAAATAAATATTTTCCTACATCTTTGTTAGAAGGAATTCCTTTCAGTATTAATACTTTGTTTGAAATATCTATTAGTTCAATCCAAGAATTTAACTTAGAGTTATCAACTAGTTCTTTTTACACATAATCCTTATCGAATAATTTCTTTAGAGTTATACATGAAGAATGATTAGTAACTGGTATATAGGTTTCTATACATTTTAATGAATGGGATTTCATTTAAAGGCATTCTCCTATTGGACGAGGCACAACAAAAAAAGAATCAAATATAAAACCATATGAGTATGCAATTATGTAGTCTTCAATAAGAGGTCTATAAATAAAAAAATTAGGGCAACTTTACTCTAGTTAAAATGTATCAACGCTAAAAATATTGAGTGATTCACTTAAAGCTGCTTAATTTATCTTTATATTAGGAAAAGGATGCGTTTGTATTAAATCAATACTCGGTATAATAGTAACATATTTCTTATACCAATCCTAAGGACAGTAATTTTATAAAGCCATTTTCTTTAAAAAATTTATAATTTCCTTAGTAGATTAATCCTACTCTGCTAATTAAATGCAAGCCAGGCCAAAAAGACACCAAGATAATTTGCTATCTATGTTATTTAATTACTCAATTACTATTTAATAATTTTAGGAATCATTTTATTTACTTAAGAATTATTTCACTTAATCAACTAAAAATTATTTATTCAAATTACAGTATAAGTTAAAAAATGTTTCTTAAAAATATTCACCTTATTTCAAGGATTCACGTTTTTTGATAATTTTATTATATTTTTATTTTTATTTTTGTTCAAAGCTTGTAATTTATTAAAATATTTTGCTTTTTCTACTCTTGGAAATCCTATTTAATTGCTTTTCATGACAAACTTATGTAAAATTAATTTATATATCATAAATACTTTTCCTTTATTATTTCGCTAGATTTTATTTTTTTAATGGGCTTTATTGAGATCTTTGCATATTAAAAAGTATTGGAGATCCTCTATTTTAGCTACTTAAACTTTCTTAATGCTCGCTACCTAATTACATTTTGTTAAAATTAGAATTGTTTTCTGTGGCAAAAGAAATTTCTTAATTATTAGAAACCATTTCAGATTATGATGTGCTAATTAAGTTCTTTTATTGATAAATTTATTAGTGATATTTTTGATATCTTTCTTTAGATTTTCTAAGAGCTACAATAAAATCACTTTTTGGCATGCTTTTGAAATATTTTATCCATATTTTTTTGGCGATTTCAAGTTCTTCTTATATCAATGGAATTTAAAGGTCAAATTATTGGCCAGCAGGAATAGATATTAGAGATGTTTCATGTTTATTTTTATATAACTTATTGTAAATATTGGGACTATATTTCCAAAAACCAATAATACCAATAATAGGACTTATTATCTAAAAGATTATCGTTAAGATGTAAGATAATGGTATTAAATTAATGTTTATTTCAAAAGAGTCTTCAGCTTATGTGTATCCATCTGTTGCGATTATTTTCAATTTAAGAACAGTATTAAATTAGCTTAACTAAGGTAATCCTGAAAAGGTTTTTTAATCTTAATCATAAGTAAACCATTAGTCTCTACCTACTATAGACTAGCTGCCGTTTTAATGAATTATAAAGGCAGAATAAATTAAATTTAGTGTTTCATTGTTAATAAATACATCTGAGCTTACCTGATAATCAAACTTTGTTAGTATTGATATGCTTCCTTAAGAATATCTGTTATTAAAATCATTTTATAGACTGATGTTAGGATTTTTAATTGTAGCACTATTTGGTGATACGATTTGGGTTTCATTACAAAAAAATTATTTGTATAAATCATAATTAATTCCATCACTGACTTACATTTTCATTTAGATTTAATCTATGCTTGTTAAATTATGATATTTAATGCCATTCAAAAGAACTGAATTTACAGAGTCACTACTCCCTTAAATTTGAATTTAATCAAAATTAGAAGAAAAAGAAGTCAGTACTGCAGGATAATTTTTATTTAAAAATAGAGCTTAATTTTAATTAACATACAACTACACTACTATTGTCGAAGAAAGTGATGTTATTATTTTACTTTGAGAATAAATGTCAATAAATAAAGAATTTTGAATTTGAAATTCTACAGGATAGTAAGTTATTTTTCTACGGAGAATATATTTTACTTATTCAATAACTTCTGGTGTGTATATTGAACTAGTTAGAGAAGCTGATATTTAGTTATCTGAATAGTTTGGATTTATAAAACCTGAGTCTAGTATTATTTAAAAATTTATACAATCATTAAAGATTTAATTTGACATTGTGCTTGTAATTCCGATATTATTTTGCTAAAAATCAGTATTAGAAACTCTTTCAGAAAATTAAAATATAATATATTAATTCTATTACACTATTTACGATGATATTCCCTACCCTTTTGTTTATAAATTAAGATATTACTGAACTATGTTTTAGTCTATTGCTGATTTATCAACAGTTATCATAGCCTTCAAAGATTTTTCTGAAATTGTTATCCAATTTGGTAGTTATTTCACTTCTAAGTTCTAATAATACTGAGCACCTATTAGAATTATTTAATTTTACTGATAAATTTAACTTAGCTACAAAATAACATTCATTCCAACTTATAGGGCTTATGTTGGTGAATTAAAATTTAATGGATTCATAAGAATGCTTTTTTTAGCAAAGGAATTTGGAATATCTTAAAGCCAAATTATGTCAGTATGAAAAACTACTGAGTTTCTTAGAGGTATGTACACTACGCCATTAGGAAATATCATAAATGAGAAAGATTCATCTGGTGAAACACAAACATCTGCTGAAGTGTCCTCTAATTGTTAATACTGATAAGATTAAACAAGTTTTGGATTGCTTCTGTCTAAGTAGTTTATCAAAAATAACTATCCTTTATATAATGAAGTAGTTAATATATATTTATTATTTTAAATAAACCGCATATGTACTGCATATCCATCAGTTCGAATAGCAGCTTATTTTATGGGCTATGTTCTATTTTGTTCTAGTGACCAGAAGGAAAGCCCATAAATTGTTTCAACAACAACCATATTTAAATTATCATCAGTTAGCATAACATCTTCTCCACCCATAGTATAAATAACATTTATTTATTTAGGACTGTGGAAATCTGAAATATCATAAATTACAACACCTAAATATCTATATGCCATATAAAGATATTTTTCATCATTAGATAACCAAATTCCTTTACTCTAGCTATTAGGAACCATAGCATAAGTATAATAAACAGCAGTAATATGCTTTGGATTGGTTATATCAGTTACATCTATCACTATTAATCCTACCTATCCAGCAGCAACAAACAACGTATTTCCATCTTTAGATTATCTTATACAGCCAATATGAGTATTGTTCATTGGAGGGACGTAAACAGATAAAAGTTACATTTAAGAGAGATCAGCTGATCTTTAATAAAAATATATTTAGTAGCCAGGAGCAAGTGCTATATATTTAAGTCCTGTTAAGAAGCGCGCTTCATCTAAGATATTATTTGGAAAATTAAATTGCATATGGTTAACAATGTTGAGACTGAAGTTGATAGGATTTATATTCATTAGCCAAGAACCATTAGCACCATTATTAACAACCAAATTAAGATTATCATCAATCATACAGTGCCAAAATGTTTTTATTGACTAAACATGCTTATTAAATAAAACATTTTAATGTATGTTGAGTAAATTTGGAGTTTGGATATTCAAATTAGAAGGGACTTACCTATATATGTTCAAAGATTAATCCAAAGTAAGAATAATAAAAGACTCATCCAAGCTAACTCCCATCGCAGTGCTTAAACCTTTTAATGAAATACTTTAATATTGAATGAAACCATCTCTTTAGCTGATATCGTAAATGTAAAGACCGAAGAACGTATAGAAAACGATAAAATAATTAGTGTCTTTTGTTAAATAGATATCCTAAAATCCTAATATTTGTTACTTTTAAGTTGCAACCATTATTACTGAATTATTATTGCAAATTTATGTTGAAAGACAAGTAGATATATCATATTAATTTAATCCGGTAAATTTTGACCAAGTAAATAAAAATTTATTATCAACAAAGTACATTTTAGGTGTATTATCCCCACTGATAATTTATTAATAACTGCTTAATTAATATGCTTAGGTGGGATTATAATTTATATTTTAAATTTTATAAAAATAAAGATTATAACCCCCTAAAATCAAAAGATTATAGTTAATCAAAACAAGTATTGAAGCAGGATTATTTGGATTAATAAAACTTTGGACAAAAGTTAGTTCTATTCCTTTTTAGTAGTAAATTTAAATAGTTCCTAATGACTATATAAAGAAAACTTGCTAATTATCAAAACTGAAATAAATGAAATAAGTTAATTAACTAAAATCTGTGACGGAATTAACTTTATAAAGCTTCGTTGGGTCTGTTGAATTGTAAATAGAAATTGTATACGTAGAAGAATCAGACACCCACAGAGTATCTGTTTCATAATTATAAACCATAGTTTATATATTTTGAATATGATCATAAGATTAAACCAGCTAATAATTCCAAGAAGTTTTTTCTACTTGTGAAAGAATTAATCCGCAGCTATCACTAATTGCAAAAAAATAGTTCTTTAGCTATTTTTAGAGCAAAATAATATTTCTTAACTTTTGACTTGAGCATATTGTATTCAAATTTATTTAATTTGCTTCGACAGACGAGAAGATTTATCGATCTATTAATTTTTTTTGCTGATCATATGATAATAAGCAGTTAATAAAAACTTGATATTGCAATAGTAAACAAATCTGTATTATTTTTACTCTCATCTCTATTTTATTTGTTAGATTTAGAATTTAAAAACAAAAAATTTATTATAAATTTTTGATATTTATTATTTATTATTATTTTAAATGAACATACTTTTATTGTTTAGATTATTTTTTGATTATCAAATTATTAATGAATTTAAACGAAACCTCTACTTTATTTTTTAGATTATTCTTTGATTTTTATAATTATTCATGTTTTAAACAATCTACTACGTTTTTTATTAACTATATTAATAATAATAGTCATAATAATTTGCTTTAGCTAGGGAAAAATTATATTTTTGTATGTAGATTTTTAAAAAAATTTTAAATAAATTTTCTTAAAACACAACCCTTCTTTTAAAATCTCATTAAATTTGAATAATAGTAAATAATATAAAATCTTTTAAATGATTAATAAATATTCTTTAATGTTTATTTTGAAATTTACTAAACTTCTTAAAAACTATTATCAAAAATAACAAATCACTAATTCTAATTTATTATTAAATAGTAGCTATTTTTGTTTATTTTTTTTGTAGAATTTTAACTGAACCAAGTTAAAGAACTAAAATATAGTTATTAGACATTTATTTGGTATAAAAATAATTTTGATATTTTGAAAATAAAGGTTTTATTTAATAAAAAATATCTCAAGAATCAATAAAATCTTAGATTTATATTTTACTTAGCAAAATTATTTAAGTTTATGCTACCAATTACCTTATATTAAAATAATTAACAAATTTAAAGAAATAAAATAAAAAATATTAATAAACAAAATATAATATCAAAATCAGATTAATATTGTTTATGAAAATATTTATATCATTCAATTAACTCATCTTTCTCAGCCATTTAATAAACATCATTCAAATTCTATGAATTCTTTTTAGTAGGATTGTAATACTGTGAAACCATCATTTGTACAGTATCCTAAACACTTCCTTCGGCAACATTTTAATCTATTTCTATATTAACAGTAGATTTTTTCTCTTACTCTTCATATTTATATTATGAAGCTAATTATTTATTATACTAAACCTCAATATTTATTCTTTTTATTGTGTATCCATAGAAATCATTAATTTTAAATAAATACCTTCCAACATCTTTGTTTTATGGAAGTCCTTTTAGCAATATAACATTATTAGAAATATCAATCATCTAAACCCAAGAATTAAGTTTTTGGTTATCAATAAGTTCTTTTTAAACATAGTCTAACCCTAAGCACTTTCTTAAACTCATACAAGAGCTACTCGTTACAGGTACGTAACCTTCTATGCATTTTAAAGAGTGAGCTTTCATTTGAAGACATTCTCCAATAGGATGAGGAATAAAGTAAAATTTATCAAAGGTAAACCCATAAGAACATGCAATCAAGTAATCTTCGATAAGTGGTCTAAATATTGTGAGGGTCTATGTATTTTAATTTTAATCTTCTTAGTTAAATATTCTGAGAGTTTCATTTAGTGTTTATTCTTTTATTGATATTTTTGGAAAGGGTTATGTTTATATTAATTCAATGCATGGTTTTACAAAAATATATTGCTTATACCAATCTTAAGGTGAGTAACTTTGAGCTGCAGTTCCTTTAAGAAATTCAATAATTCTTTTTGTTGATTCATCAAGTTCAGCTAATTAAACTGATGCAAGTCCGAAAATACTGTAAGATAACTTACTATTAATGTCTTTAAGTTAATTGCTAATAGTTTCTTTATTTTTAATGTTTTTTTTAGTATTTAAAAATTCTCTGACTTGTTTAATAATGTATTCTTTGTTTAAACCTCCATATTTTTTAAAATAAGTTTCATTGTTAGCTTATTTTGATTCTTCTTACTTTTATTTTTAAGAAATCATCTTTGATATTTTCATTTGTTTTTTTTCAAGTTGTGTGACTTATCTTTATATTTTGTTGGCTTTAGATATGTTAACAAGGGGTTTATTTTAAGATGTTTAGCATGAGTTTTCTAAATTCTTATCTTCGTTTTTTTGTGAAAAAATTATATTGCTTTTTTAGCCTATAGGAGTGTGTTGAAGCATATGAGTCGGAGAGTTGTTTTGATATTAGCTTTCATTTTCTTCTGTGTTAATTTTGATTGGACTCAATATATTATGTTTTGTATGAGTTTGCTAATCCTAACTTTAATTTTACTTTATTAACTAATCAGATTGGATTTATTTAAAAAATTTCATTTAATTTTAGGCAATCTTATTTTGAATGTTAAGATGCAGTCTGTTTCTTGAATATTCTTCTTTTGCTTTGGTGAGAGCTAAAATAAAACTATCTTTTGATAATTACTTATAGAATTTATTCCATATCTCTTTAGCAATTTACATTTCATCTTTTATTAATGGAATTTGTAAAACTATTTATTCACCTGCATTAACAGTAACCAAAGAAGTCTCATGTTTACTTTTATTAATAATGTTGTAAAGTGTTGAGCTGTATCTCCAAAGACCTAATAGACCTAGCGTAGGACCTAAAATTTAGAATATTATAGTTAGCACATAAGAAAGAGGTATAGCATTGATATCTATCTCGAAAATATCTTCTGCTGTTGTATATCCATCTGAAGCAACAATCTTCAGTTTAAGAATAGTATTATATTCATTTGATGAGGGAGTTCCTGAGAAGGCTTTTTAACTTTAGTCATATGAGAGCCAAAATTGATTATTATCCAAAGGAATATATGTTCCATTATTGTTCAAAATAAGTGCTGATAAGACTAAGTTAGAGGAATCTTTATTCAAAAAGACATCAGAGCTTATTTGATAATCAAATTTTGTTAGTATCTATACGCTTGCTTAGGAAAATTTACGATTAAAATCATCTTGTAAGGTGAGATTAGGATTTTTATATGTTGGACTATTTAGAGTAATTATAGGAGAATCTCCACATACAAATTGTTTATATAAATCATAATTAACTCCATCGCTCACTTAAATTTTTATTTAAATTTAAGAAGGATCAGTTAAATTTGAAATTTTGATTCCATTCAAAAGAACAGAATTCACAGAATCAATGCCTCCTTATATCTGAATTTAGTCATAGTTTGATGAAAATGAAGTTAAGACTGCTGGGTAGTTTTTATTAACAAATTCTGCTACTGTCGAATTTACAAAAAATTATGCTATTATTGTTGAAGAGTATGAAGATATCATTTTTTGAGTCGAATAAATGTCTATAAAAAGAGAGTTTTAAATGTTGAATTGAACTGGATAATTAGTTATTTTTTGGCGTAGAATATATTTTATCTACTCCATGATTTGAGGTGTGTAAGCCTAAGAAGTTAAAGATGCCTAAATCTAATTGTCTGAATAGTTTGGATTTACAAAACCAGAGTCCAATATTATTTGATTTGTCATGCAATCATTATATATTTAAGTAGATAACGTACTTGATATTCCTATTTATGGTTGCACAAAATCTGTACTTGAGACTCTTTCAGACAGCTAGAAAAACACTAGATTATTTTGAGTAACAACTTAAGAGGATATACCATCTCCCTTGGCCTATTTGCTTACCTAATTTTGAATTAAGGATTAATTTATGGCAGATTTATCAACAGAGACTTATGCGCTCAAAGAATTCTAGGATATTGAAATCCAATTAGGGAGTGGATTCATCACTTGGTTTTAATAGTAATAAGCGTTTACCAAGTTTACAGTATTTACTGAATATAGCTAACTTAGCTTTAGTATGATATTCATACCAACTTGTAAGTTTTAAGCTTATGAGTTAGAGTCTACTGGATTCATTAAAATTTATTTCTTCATTGAGGAATTAGGTATGTCTTGCAACCAAATAATATCAGTATGGAAAACAACTGGATTTCTTAGTGGAATGTAAACTACTCCATAAGGAAATATCATCATCGAAAATGATTCGTCGGGGGAAACACATACATCACCTGAGGTAATTTCGACACCTTGATATTAGTATGATTAAATTAGTTATGGATTAGCTCTGTCTCTGTAGTCTATTAAAAATAATTATCCTTTGTACAAAGATGTTGTTAATATAAAACTACTGTTTTAAAGGAATCTCATGTGTACTGAATATCCTTATGTCCTAAGAGATGCTTATTAAATAGGTTTTGTTCTATCAGGGACGAGTGACCAGAAACTAAGTCCGTAAATTGTTTCAACAACTACCATATTCAAATTGTCATCTGTCAGAAAGACATCCTCTCCACCCAAAGTATAAACAACATTAACTTATTTAGGATTATGAAAATCTGAAATGTCGTAGATGACCACTCCTAAATATCTATAGGTCATGTAAAGATATTTTTCATCATTTGATATCCAAATTCCTTTGCTTTAGCAGTTTGGAGCTTTAGAGAAAGTATAGTAAACAGCAGTGATATGTTTAGGGTTGGTAATGTCAGTAATATCTATAACAATTAGTCCTACTTAGCCTGCAGCAACAAACAACGTATTACCATCTTTAGATTATCTTATGCATCCAATATGAGCGTTATTCATTGGTGGTGTATAAATAGAGAGCTGTGTCATCTATGTAAGGTCTGCAGATCTTTAATAGAAATATATCAAATAGCCTGGAGAAAGAGCAATATATTTTAGTCCTGATAAGAAACGAGGTTCATCTAAAATATTATTTGAGAATGGATAAGTCAAGTGATTTGCAATATTTATGCTGTAATTAATAGGATTAATATTCATCAGCCAAGCACCATTTGCTCCATTTGAAATAGCCATATTAAGGTTATCATCGATAGTACAGCGCCAAAACGTTCTTACAGACTAAACATGCTAATTAAATAGAGTATTTTAATGTGTGTTAAGAATATTTGGAGCTTGAATATTTAGATTTGAAGGGATTTGTCTGTAGACATTCAAAGAGTTATCGAGGGTAAGGACAATGAATGATTCGTCTTAACTTACTCCCATAGCAGTGTTTAGTCCTTAGAGTTAAATGCTATAGTATTATTTAAAGCCAGATCTCTAACTGACATCATAGATGTATATCCCATAAAAATTGTAGAAAACTATGAAGTAATTAGTGTCCTTTGTCAAATAGATGTTTTTAAATCCTAAAATTAATTGTTTTTAAGTTGCGATCATGATAACTGATGTGTTATTGCATATTTGTGTTTTAATACAACCAGAAATATCATAATGATTCAATCCAGTAAATGTTGACCAAGTAAATAGATATTTGTTGTCTACAAAGTACATTTTAGGTGTATTGTCTCCAGTTATTATTTACTATGGATTGCCTAGCTAATAGGGTTATGTGGGGTCATAATTGGTATTTTAGATCTGGTAGAAATAGAGATTATACCCACCTAAGATTAAAAGATTTTACTGAGGTAAAACTAGTATTGAAGCAGGATTATTAGCATTGATAAATTTTTAAATAAAAACTAAATTTGATATCAAATAAATTTGAATATTTCCTGATGACTGTAGAAAGTAGACCTATTTGTTATCTGAACTAAAGTAGATGAACTAAGTTAGTAAAGTAAAGGAAGTAATCTAGTTGAGAGCTATAAGCTGTTATGGATTAGAGGCATCATAAATAGTGAGTTGTAATAAATAATCAGCAACCCATAAAGTATTTGATACATAATTATAAGTTATTGCTGAAATACTTTTAATTGAAGGATAGCTTTAAATGAGTTTATAATCTCCTGTTTATATTTAAAGCTATGAAAGCACCAAACCACAGCTATCGCTTAAAGCAAAAAAGTAATTCTAGTATTGATTTTGGAGAGTTATTATATTTTTTAACTATTTTGTTTGGCAGATTGTGTTTAGATCTACTTAAACAACTTGAAGAGAGGAATAAACTTATTTGTTCATAAGGTTTTTTTGTTGTTAATATGATAAGGCACATTCTACAAAAGACTTTATCTAGAGTAATACAACAAATAGTATTAGAATTAGTTTTCCTGTTTATTTCATTTTTTTTATGATTATGAATTATTTCAAAATTATTTGTTTTATGATTAATCTATTCTGCTTTTAGCTTTTTATAGTTTTCTTTCAAACTTTAATCCAATTTTTTTTATTTGAAAAGCATTTTAGCAGGTTATTAATCCAAGGAAAAAATTTCTTTAATAAAGTGGGATAGCATTACTTTATGGATATACCCACTTTTTATTTAAATTTTAAAAAATCAATGCATTTATTCTAATTGTTTGTAGAAAAAGCAAGAATATTCATGAATTTATTTCAAGATTAATCAAATTTAGGCTGTGCCATTTTTTATAAATTTTAAGCAGATAATAATGATTAAAATATTAAATTTTTCATTTCAAAATAAATATATTTTTCTCTAAAAAGAATAAAATATTGAAATCATTTTTTAATATTTAAAAATTAAAAGAGACTACATAAATAATATGAAGAAATACATTATGGCTGTGTTTTACTTATTCTATGAAATATAATTCTTACAGATCGTATAGCTAGTAGTTGTAATTATAAGTTATGGTAATAGATTATGTTATTTTATACATTAAATAGAATTTAAAAGTGGAAATAAAAGATTAATACCATAGAATTTTAATTCTTTGCTTAATAAACACTTTACTGGATTAAAAATCTGGCATAAATAAATTTAAGGAAAATGTACTTAAAAATAGAAATTTCTTCTTATATATTTTTAAATATATAATAATACAGACAAAAATATACTTATTCTTCTTAATGTTCTTAATTTTTTAACTAAATACTTTGTTAAAATATAAATAAAAAAATGAAATATAAATTTTCTTAATTTTCTTTAAAAAATTTATATATTTAGTTAACCATTTATTTTATTAAGTATAATTATTTATTCCGTCACATTTATAAATAAATTCTTATTTTTAGGCAATAGTGATTTTAATTATATAAATGATTAAAAAGTAAGAATAAAATAAAAGAGTAAGATAGAACAATTTATAAACAAACAGTATACACCTTAGCTATTCAAAATTTATTAAAATTTATTTATTATTGGAGAGACGCAAAATAAAGAGGTGAGAATAGCGATACTTCAAAAATACGAATTTTAATAACAAGAATGTTATATGATTAAATAAGGTTTATATATAATTAAATGTTTAGGGCTAATGTAATTAATAGTCAACTTACATTTAAAAAATACTAATATCTATTACATATCAGTGCATAATATGTAAGAGGATACATTTATATCATAATTTAATTTGCTTTGCTGAATGATACATATTTAAAACTTTATTCTCTTAATTAGTTAATATAAATGACTCTTTTTCAAAAATAAAGCTGAGCCCTTATTGTTACTTTTTCTCAATAATTTATCTAAAATTTTTAATTTTTAGTGAATATATTTGTTTGTTTCGTAAAAAGTATAGGAAAAAAGTAACAAGATTAAAAACATAACAGTTAAAGATGTCAAGTAAATTTTTATTGCAAAAAAGAATTATAAATAATTATGTCTCTTCTATCAACTTGAAAATAATTTTAATTCAGTGATTTAATCATAAAATTTTATTAATTGTTTTTAATTTTATTTGTGTTTTTATGAGTATCGCTTACATTGTAAAAATTAATTAAAAGTAGAACTAATTTCAAATCAATTTACATGTTTTTTTAAATCAAAAAATACAGATAAATGCATGGGAAATAAAAAAAATTTTTATTTTTCATTCTAATTATTAATATTCCTTATTCAGACTCATTTAGGTATCAAAATCAGAAGGAGTTTTTGTTAGTTCTCTTATTAGCATAGTTGCATACGAACCTTTTGCAAGAGTAAACTTTAAACAAAGAGCACTATATTTACCACTTTCTTCAGAATGATCTTGCTGTACATTGTAATATGGAGTAAGAATGTCTTGATTTTTTTCATTATATTTGTTAATAGAGTATTATACGTCTTCAGCTTAACAAATTAAAAATCTATAACCTCCCTCTACAAAAAACTCTTTTTGTATTTTTTCAAATAATTATTAATCAAGACCATCCTTTTCTAAAATTTATTTCAGATAAGTGTTCAAGTTAAATTAATCAGGAATTTTTAGTTTTCCTCCTATAATAGGAATAAGAACATCATATAGAGAGTATTTGTCGATGTTTGACTCGTTTATCACCTCTACATCATAATCGCCTATACTTTAGTATTTGGATTCTTCTTCTTATTCTTCCTCTTAGCCATTTTCTGCTTCAAAATCAGCTTCAACATCTATCAAAAAATTTTCTCTCTTTTTTGCTACTATATCGCCCTTAACAAGTTTTGTACCTAATATCTCTATTCTATATGAAGCAAGCAGATTCCATATATAACTCTAGTAGGCGTGACAATAAAGATTTCTAGTGCTCCTATTTAAAAAGCAAATGGCTTAAAGGAAATTATTTTTCATACCAACTCTTTCGTAACCTTACAATAAGGTTCTTTCTATTTTATATTTAAATGGAATGTCTCTTAAAGCATCTCTAATTTGTGTTTTATCTTTCAAGAATGCTTTTTTAGCTTCATTAACTCTTTTATCATTGGTTTCTTAACCAACTATTGCATCAAAAACTTACTCCCACTACCTCTTCAAAATGAGTAAACCTAATAGAATTAATCAAATTATATTAAAAATTGGCTGATAAATAAAAAAAATTTAAATTTTATTTTCTTTTATGCTATCTTATTTATTTTAATAGTTTTTACCTATTTCGTGGGTGTGAATGCTATTATTAGTGCCAAAACGTTGCATACCAAAATAATTTATAAAGCCTAATTTTTTAAGGTCTTCAACTGCTTTTATGACTTCTTATTCTTCATACTAAACTAGTCTAATTGCTAACGAAAATCTATTTCCGTACAGGTCTCCTGTTCTAAGCTAAGAAGTAGCGTCTTAAACATTTTAGACTTTCATATTGTTCCATCTAGAGTTTTGGAATCTTTGATTGAGTATCTCAGCTGAGGTGTTACTCATAGCAATACTTATAAGCTGAGTAGTTATTCCTCTTTTATCTTTAATACCAGCAGCACTAATATTTTTTGGGGGAATTCTCAAATATTTGCTAATATTTTAAATGGCAGTAAAGTTATCGATACCATTTTTAAATAAAACACAATGGTAAACCTTTTGATCAACTTTACCTCTTTTTGCTTTATTTTTTGTAAAAAATACTTTGATTGACTTTTTTGCATTATCTCCCTCAGTAGAGGAATCCATGTGAATTAGTTCCTCTCTCACAAATTGATGAATTTTCAGTCTCTCCTCCTTTTCATCAGGACAATCTACTAAAATGCCGAAATCATTTTCTTTAGCTTTCAAACCTGCTTCTAAGTCGTTGTAAAACTTTATCATCTTTTCTCCCTTTTCTTACCCAAATATTTCTTTTATCTTTTAAGAGAGTTCTTCAGAAATTTCATATTCTGATTTTTTCTCTTCTTGAGGAGCCTCTTAATTGTTTTGATCGTTCTTTTAATTATTTTATTTCTAAAATGTAGTCTTCTCAGAAGGGTAAAGTGTCTCTTTGGCTTAAGTCACTTCGTTTACAATAAAATCTTATATTCTGTACTTAACAATACCCTTGAAAGGTTAGCCTTATGCTAAAAAGGCAGTAATTCCCACATTAGTTTCTCCTAAAGTCTTATCTTATTATTCCATTTAAAAAATATGTTATCTCCTATCCTAATTACTAATTTGTTATATAATTTATATTCTTAAAAGTGTTAATTGCCAAGAAAAGTTTTAAGTTAAACCCAGATAATACCCTTAAATATTCAATTTTGTTAAATATATATTTAATCTTAAATATTTAGAAAAAATTCTGATTAAAGCAAAAACTTAAAATATCTTAAAATTATATGGTTTTAAATGTTTTATTTTTATATAATAAAAACTATGATAAGATTAATTAAGGTTAGATTTTAACCTATTTAAAATTAGCTTAATATTATTGTTTTATCTTTAAATAAATAAATAAAAATTTAACAAATAATAAATGTAATTTAATCTATTATCATAAATAATATTTATTCAATTACTATTTGTGGAATGATAAAAAAATTATTTATAAAAAAATAAAGTAAATTTATTTATTTAAAATTGCTCAAAAAATTTTTTAGATTTCAGATAAATTTATAAACAAAGGTTTTACTTAAAAAAATATTTTAAATTAGCTTATAAATATAAATTCCATATTATGTTCTACTTTTAATAAACATAGATTTTAGTAATAATAATACAGAATTTCTAATTACCTGATTAAAGATATTATTAATTTAGCATTGAAATAACAACTATGCCAAAAATTAGAAAATATTCAAATTTAATTTTTGGTGGGATTAACATTCTACCAAGTATTTATTTTAGTAATTTAAAAATACTTAACTAAATAAAAATAATAAAAATCTTAGTTATTGCGCACTCTATTTTTGATATAATTAGATATATAGGTATACGCAATTATTTAGCAATTACTAAAGATGAATGCAAACAAAAAGTAAACTAAGATTAGAAGGGCGAAGAGCACACTGAAGAGCTCTCGAAAGGAAAAATATAGTATAGAAGATCTAGAAACTGAAAAAGAAAGTAATATTTCATCTTACGATCTTGATTACTAAGATGATATTTGGGAGATTGATTCTAATTAAAAAGCTAGCGAAATTTAATTGTCTTATTAAAAAAATGGAAGTATTAATAGTAGTCTTAAAGGGAGAAATAATAGTCAATTAGTTAGATCTGATGATTTGGCTATGAAAACTTCTAATAAACCTATAAGAAGAGTTAACACGAGCATGAGTTAAAACTCTTCATAAATTTAAGATGAAAGCATAGATTTGGAAGCTGAAAGCGATCAAGAAAGTGAGGATGATTCATATCTTACGCCAGAATAAAAATAATTAAAAGATAGATGGCTTCAAATATTTCAAAGAATATCAAGAAGTGTAAAAATTTACTTTTTATATTTAATATTTTAGCAGACGTTTAGTGAAATTTAGACACATCATTAATTTTTAAAACATATTCAACAAAGAAAATAAAAACAGATGAAGCTTTTGATTTTGATGTAGAGTAAGAGCTTTAATTAGTTTTATATGAATGGAAAGACTCAGGATGTATATTAGAGTGTATTTCAAAGCTTTATTCTATGAAAGTTGATAGACTTTCAAAAGAGGCTTATCATTTGTTAGCATGTATGGCAAGAGGACAAATAGGTGAAGATAAATAGAAATAAATGGAGAACGAGGAAGAACATGATGAAGGAGAAGGAGATAATAAAAATGTAGGAAACAAATAAGACAATTAAAGTATCTATTTAATTTGTATAAACATTAATTTTGTGTTTAAATCATTTTATTTAACTAATAATTAGAAAAGAAGATTGTTTCATTTGAAGAAAAATAAATAGTGCATGGATCATTTGAAAATTTTGATATTTTTGCAGCTGGTTAAAAGTAGATAGAAAAACCTGAAAAATTGGTTGTTGATAAATATGACATTCTTTTTGATCTAGATCCTCTTTTTAGGAAGAAAAGCTAATATTTTGATGATTTAAGTTCTGAAGGACTTCTTCTTAATGTGTTGGAAGTCGATAAATAGATTTGTATAAATTTGTCAGAATTAGATGATGCATTGGCTAAATAGAAAAAATTAATTTAGTAAGATAAGAAAAAGAAGACTAATTACATGAAAATATTCACTTAAGAAGAATTCAAAAATAAATTTTCAGCTCCTATTGAGGATTAGAATATTGATCTATTTCCAGAATTAATTGATTTTAAAATGTCAGTGATTGACGAAGTTTCTTCGTAATTGCTATTTGATAATATTTAAAGTTTAAATTCTGAGAACGAAATAAAGATTCTTACTCAAAACAACAAAAAAATGGAAATTATGGATGAAAATTCTGCTTCTTTAGTTAATTAAGCTCTGTAAAATGAAAATGACAAAATTTTATTAAATGAAATCAATCAAGCTTATTAAATGAATACTTTTGCTGCATAAAATTATATGTACAGAAACCTAAGTGATGATTCTTTGTTTTAAAATGCTTCTTAATCTTCATAAAATAGAGAAGATTTCATTTTATCACAAATGTCTTAAAGTTACACGCCTGATAATAGTATTTTTAAGAACACAAAACAGATAAGATTTGATTTGAATGATGAATATTAAGGTCTAGATTCATCGAATGACTATCCAAATTATCATGTATGTATAATTAGAAATTCAATTAAATAGTAAATTGTAAAATAAATTATAGGATGAAAATCCATCTACTTAAGAAACGAAACAAATCGATAATTCTTTACTTCATAATTCTTTAAATAAAGTTGGAGCAGGAGATAAAACAATTTTCTCTAATGTTCTCTTGTAAATTTTTAGTTTTTATATAACTTTTTTCTAATATTAATTATTTAAAAGGAATTTAAATTGGGGAGACCCAAAGCAATGGGATATACAAAAGCTGAGCACTAATTAGAGAAAAAAATTGCGTTCAAAAAAACTGCAAGATGATGCATTATTGGGAGAGATAAAGGAAGATATGGAAGCAGAAGAATAAAATGAAAACATAATGATGAATAATCAATATGACAGATTAACTAAACCTCAAAAATATATTGATTTTAGCAATAAAAATGGAGTAAATTCTCTATATATTGAATATCAATAACATTTTATTTACTTATATAGAAAGAGGAAAACTATAAAGAAATAATAGGAAAGAGATTCTAAAGATACAAGAATAATTTAGGGTCAAAAGATGTAAAGATAAAGCATAAAAACACAATATAAAAGGATTATAAAATTACTAGTGAACAGTATTAAATTTAATTTAGTTTTTATTTTTTTTAAATTAATTTTTCTTTAAAAAGAGTATTTTAAATAGGTCTTAAATACATAGAAAATACAAAAAAAAGTATAATAAAGGAATTTAATGGTGAGTATGATAGCTAGTTTGATATATTTTAGTAGAGCTAATACAATTAAAATGCAAGTTAAAATGTTAATAATTAAAATGAAGAGGTATAAAACGATTACGAAGCAATAGGCTTTGATGATTTATATGATGAAATGGATGATAGATTTTATAATCCTTAAAAGTATAATAATTTGAGAGATAATAGAATCTTTAACACATAAAGAGATGGCTAAAGCCAGCTTGATATTTAAATGAGCAGCTCGCCATATGGAAGATACTAATACCCCTTGTCTGCTAATAATTAATACAGCCAATATACTTAACATAAAACTTAAAACTTTTTTTCATAAACAATAAAAAGAAAACCAGTGAGAATTAGAGATTTAAAAGAAACTGTATGGTAGACTATGACTCAATAGAAGAGTAATGAAAATAACAGTCAGTTAACCTAATTAAGCTAAATAGTAAAAGAAAATCAAAATAAGAGGGGAAAAAGAAATAATAAAGTAAAACCATCTGAAAATGAAGAATAGCAATAAATTGAAAGTGCTATCACTCAAATAAAAAGTGAAGACCTCTCTCTTAAGTTTAGCGATTTGATGTATCAATTACCGAATTCTCTTGGATATGACAATAGAGCTTAGGGGGTATCAATTTAGAATTGTTTTATTAGCATCCTGCATTTGGCAAATGAGAAGCATCTAAGACTCATAGATCCAAGCCATACTGAATAAGAATTTTTGATTTTCTTGGATTAAACATTACAACAAAATGAAGGGGCATAAAAAATTTAAGAATCTTGATTTATAGAGCAATATATTGTTGTTAAACGATTTAAGTTTTAATTTTTATAAAAGAGTAACCAATTTTTGAGAAATCAACCAAACAAAATCTAAAAAAATAAATATGAACGCTAATTACGATGAAAATGAGATATTATTTTGATTTAATAAAAATCTGATCTATTCATACTTATTTTATTTACAAACACGCTTTACACACTATTACTAAAGCAATTATAATTTAATTAACTTATTAATAAATTAATAAAAATTGAAGCTAAATAAATTTGAAAGTCTGTCTCTTGATCGATAAATACTAAAAAAAGAATCCTCCCAAAACAATAATAAAAATACATTAATTCTATTTCATTTGTAATATAAAACTTATTTATTTATATAAAATTTACAATTTTCTAAGCTATTTTTCAAGTAAATATGCGAAACTACCATGTTTATATAATTACTTAATTGTTTGATTTATATCTAATTTAGTGGTTAATATAAGTCCTTTTACAATCAATTATTGCTTCTTTTGTTTTTCCAACTGTTAATTTCAGCAAACATACAGATATTTTACAGAAAGCTTTAGATTTTTTTAAAGAGTAACGATATAATTAGAATTGATTTTGCGTCATATGAATCACTTTTGTTAGAATTTATCATATAATATATGACTATGTTTATAAAAATCCTTTTTTAAATTAAATTCAATAAAATAAAGATCATTTTCATTCTTTTAAAACGATATATAGACTCTCTCTCTCTAATCTACAATAATTAAAAAATCCAAATATTTCACAATAAAACATAAATAAATTAATATAAAGCAAGAAGAAGGAAAAATGGACACTACTGAAGTTAGAAAGAATCATCAATTTGATATTGATTAATTAAGAGTATATTTTGATAAGGTTTTATACAACCAAAATACAAACGGATAAGCACATCCTATTGAAGTCAAGCAGTTTTCTCATGGACAATCTAACCCTACATTTTACATTAATTACAGAAATGAAGAATACGTTTTAAGAAAAAAACCTCCTGGCAAGCTACTCAAAGGAGCTCACTTAGTTGATAGAGAATACAAAATTATTTCTGCTCTTCATAAAGCCAATTTCCCTGTAGCAAAGCCTATATTATATTGCAACGACCCTTAAATAATAGGTACAATAAAAATATCAATATATACATTCATTAATCTAATCATTTTTAGCTGCAAATAAATTAATAGACGTATCTTATGCAATGAAAATCAAATAAAAAGCATACTTTTTAAATTTTAGACTAAAGAGTCTATTTATATTAAAAAGTTTAACTTGATATACAAAATAATTTTACTTTTTTATGAAAAGGTACTGAATTTTATGTAATGAGCTATGTCAGGGGAAGAATTTTTAGAGCTGATAACATAGATTTGAAGGGTTTGATTCCAGATGAAAGAAGAGAGATATATAGAGAATTACTTGATGTTTTAGTAAGACTCCATCAACTAGATCCATATTAAATTGGTCTTGGAGATTTATCTGCTAATCCTGAAGCCTATTATGATAAGTAAATTGAAACTTGGAGCCGTAATTATAAGTTGGCTGAAACTGATCCTATCAAGGACATGAATGAAGTAATTGAATGGCTTCCAAACAATAAACCTGTTAAAACTGCTAATAATTCTAAAATCAGTATAGTCCATGGCGATTACAGATTAGATAATGTTATCTTCCATCCCACTGAACCCAGAATCTTAGCCGTTCTTGATTGGGAGCTTACTGCTTTAGGAAATCCTATTGCTGATGCTGCTTACACTTGCATGGCTTACTACTCCTACCCTTCTATCCTTGGCTTTGGTAAATTAGATTTTACTTATCATGGAATTCCTCATGAGTTCACTATCCGTCAAACATACTGCGAAAAAATGGGCTTATAAGAAATTTCTGATAAAGATTGGTACTTCTATCTATGCTTCTCTTTCTTTAGATTAGCAGCAATCAGCTAAGGAGTTTTTAGAGTAGAATAATTTTATATATGAAATTCATTTTTAAGCTTAAATATTTTATATTAAAGAGATCTTAACTTGGAAATGCCAGTAGTACTAATGCTGGTTTATATCATAAAAACGCCAAATTCCTAGCAAATAGATGCAAATTAATGATTAAGAAAAGCTCTGGTGAAATTCCTCCTAATCCAAAGCTCCAAGGAATTTTCAACAACTTTTCTGCTAAATACAAAGAACTTGAAAGAAAATTGATTATTTTTATGGATAAGTATGTTTACCCAAATGAACAAACTTATTATAACTAAATTTCAGAAGATAAAAAGTTGAGATGGTAAACAGTCCCTCCTATTTTAAAATAACTTCAAGAAAAGGCTAGAGCTGAAGGACTTTGGAATCTCTTCCTCCCTTCTGTTTCGGGCTTAACTAACCTCGAATATGCTCCACTTTGTGAAATTATGGTAAATATAATTTTAATTTATTTTTATTAACTTAATTTAATTAAAAATTATTTTATTAAGGGAAGATCTTTCTTAGCTCCTGTCGTATTTAATTGCAGTGCCCCAGATACCGGTAATATGGAAGTTTTACACTTATACGGAACAAAAGAATAGAAGAAACAATGGTTAGAACCCTTGCTAAATGGCGAAATAAGATCTATGTATGGTATGACTGAGCCTGCAGTAGCCTCATCAGATGCTACTAATATGAGCTTATTAATAAGCAGATGTCCAAAAGACCCTGAAAACTTCTACATCGTAAATGGACGTAAATGGTGGAGTTCTGGTGCTGGAGATCCTCATTGCAAGGTAGCTATTGTTATGGGTGTTACTCCTAACCCTAAGAAACGCAGACACGAATAACACTCTTAAATATTGGTCCCTATGGATGCACCTGGAGTTAAGATTCTAAGACCTTTATAAGTTTTCGGAATGTAAAAAGATTATTCTTTTTTTTCAACAAAATAAATTAATAATTAATACATTTTTTTTAATATTTAAAAAAAATCTTAAACTTATTTTAGTTTTTTATTTAATCTTTTTTTTTAAATTTTACTTTAAATTTTGTAATATTCATTTTTGATGATGCCAAAAGTTATTTTAAAGATTTATATTAAACTTAAACAATATTTTAATTTATTTTATGTTTTTATATAAAAGTGATGATGCTCCTCATGGTCATATGGAAGTAGATTTCTAAAATGTAAGAGTACCTGCTTCAAATATGATTCTTGGAGAAGGAAGAGGATTTGAAATATCTTAAGGAAGACTAGGACCTGGTAGAATCCATCATTGCATGAGATTAATTGGTTTAATGGAAAGATGTTATGATTCTATGTGCGATAGAGTAGGAAGAAGATCTACTTTTGGCAAACAACTTAAGGACAATGATAATGTGCTTTAAATTATAGGTATTATTTTAAACATTAAATTCTATTCTTACTATATTAATAAAAATTAAAATTAAAGGTGATTGCAGATGCAAAATAGATTAAGCTAGATTATTAACTTTGAATGCTGCAAGAATGATTGATACAGTTGGTGCCAAAAACGCTAGAATAGAAATTAGTAATTTAATATCATAATAAATAAATAAAAACTTTAATTTGTATTTGCAAAATAATATTTAGGTATGATTAAAATTGTAGCTCCAAAAGTTGCTTGTGAAGTTATTGATGCTGCTATTTAAATTCATGGTGGAGCAGGTGTTTCTTAGGATCACCATTTAGCATAAGCTTACATTAATGCTCGTACACTTAGACTGGCTGATGGACCTGATGAAGTTCATTTAATGGCAGTTGCAAAGTCTGAATTACAAAGATATCATCCAAAACTTTGAGGAATTAAAAAATAAAGGATAAATTATAAACTAAAACAAATTTATTATTTTAAAAGTAAATGTTATTGATTTTATAGAAATGTATTTTCATATATTTTGATATAAATAAAAATAGTTTATAAATTTTACTTTTTATATAAATTAATCTTTGTAAAAGTTAATTCTCACTCACAAAAAAATAGTAGAAATTTTATTTTTATATTAAGCAGTATTAATAAAAGACCCAACTTCATGCTGGGGCAGGTTTTCCTTAGGATCATCATTTAGCACCAGCCAATCAATATAGCTGCTTGTAAAATTAAACTGGCTTATCAATCTGATGAAGTTTATTAAATAATGATTGTTGCTAAGTCTGATTAAAATGATACCTTCCAAAACTTTGAAGGAATTAAAAATTAAATAATAAAATTATTAACAAAAAACAAATTTGTTATTTTAAAAGTAAATATTTTTGATTTAAAAGAAAAGTTTTATTTTTATTTATTTTAAATTAAATAAAACTAATTTAAAAATTCTACTTTGTATATAGTTTATTTATGTTTTTTTTTCTAAAAAAATTAATACTCATTTTCTACAATAATATTAAAATTTTATTTTTATTTTAAGCAATCTCAATATAAGATTTAAAATATTTTAAAATGCAAGTACATTTAGATAAAAATAATACATTTTTAAATATTATTTAATTAATTTTTCTTTTTTATTTTAATTATTTCTTTAAAGTTATCATAAAAATACAAAACTATTCACTAATCTTTTCGCTTTCATTGTTCTTAATTTCAATATCTTCTTTTATGGTTCATCAATAAGATTTTAACTTTAGTTAAAATTATTTTGGTGATTATTTGATAAAATTATGTAAATAAAATTTACAGTAAATATAAAATAAATTTTTTTACCTTAAATAAAGTAATAAGTCTATGAGATGAGGGCATTTTACTAAACTAGAAACAAAATTGGTTGCACCCAAACTCTCTATTTAATTTCTGCTGTTATTTTTAGATATAAGTTGATTTTGTATTAACAAGAAAAATATTTTAAATATTATTTTCTTATCTAGGTTGTTTAATTTAAGAAAATAATCTTCTTTTTTTTTTACATTATTGTTAATATATATTTTTCAGGTTTATGAAAATTGAAATAATATAATAAAGAAAAATAACTATTAATACCTTAGATTTAGAGTAAGATGCTAGATATTAGAGCAATTTGCTAACACAGAACCTAAATTAGATACATTTTCATTTTCAATTTGGTTATCCCTTTAATTTTTTAAATTAGCATTTAAAACTAATCAATTTATGATAAAAAAAACTCAAATAAAAACCTAATTACATAAGATAAAGAGTTAAATATGAAATTTTAGTGCAGCTTTTAATAATATAATTTAGCCCTAATACACTCTTAAAGCCTATATGACTATTATTTTTTGGTTGAATATAATAAAATAAATGAAAAGTGTTTAATTTAATAAGAATGATATAAAAGTTAACCAATGAATAAAATGTTTTCAATTCAACTAATTATCCTACAATAATTAATTAATATTTTTATTGAACAAAAGTTAAAATACTAAAAAAAAAATGGATACTTGAGATAAAGTCTTAATACTCGAAGGTTAATACATTTAGACAGTTTAGAGCCAAACTCAATAAAGCCTTCGTCACTCATTTTGTTGAAGCTGGTAAAATCATTAAGATTAATTAAAATAAAAATAAGTAAATATTAATTTAAAAAAATTATTTTTTTATTTTTTCTCATTTAATTTTTATTTAAAATATGAGACAATCTTCGTAAATAGGCTATTTGTTTTACCATATATCAAGAGTCAAATCCAATATGTTTGTACATTTTCCTAAAGCAGATGCTAATCCTATAGCACCTTAAGATTAAATATGATTATCTCTTTTCAAATATAAGATGTATTTAAATGTTTGAAAAATATTCAACATTAATATAAAAAAAACAAATGTAAATATTTAATAATAGTAAGAAAAAGTTTTAATTGGTTTTTGTTTTGAAATAAATATTAAATAATTAAATTCCAAAATAAAATAAGAAGTAAATTTAATTTATTTTTACTATAAATTAAGAGATAAGGTAGTAAGTTAGGTAAATTTTTCGAAAGCAACACACAAATCTGATGCCCCCTAAGATCCAATATTATTTTTACTTTTAATATTTTAATTATTTAAATTTTTGTCAGAAGGATATTAAATTTTTTTACCTAATATTAAGTTTTAAAGTAGAGAGATTTGAACATTTTTTTAAATCTGAGCCAAAGTTAGATGCAAATTTTGAGCTTATTTAATTGTTGCTATAAAAAATTAAAATAAATAACAAAAAACAAGCAAATAGAAAAGTGTTTGCTAATTAAAGAGTAATTAAAAAATTCTTAAATTAAAAAAAAAACTCAAAAAAATTCAATTTGGCTTCTATTCATTTTTAATCAAACCGCTAATTTTGATTTATTCTTATTATAATGTTAAGAAAATTAGTAGTTATTTAAAGAATTCATTTTAAATTTATTATTTTAAGAATTAATTTACACTTTTAGATCTGTAAAATTTTAATTTTAACAATAACAATAATAAATTTTTACTCTAAAAAAAGCTCTAAGCTTTTGAGATGAGAGCATTAAGCTAAAGAAGAACTTAAGTTAATACTTCCTTATTCTCCAATTTTATTCCAACTTTAATTCATTAAAAATTTGTTTGAAATATGAAAAAAAAAAATAAAAAGTGAAGGTTCTAAAAATGTTAATAAGAAGTTGAGAAAAATAATAAAAATATCAATGATATACTCAAACAGATATCAACAACCCATTTATATACTTATTAATCAATAATAAGCATATTTGTTTGCAAAATTTATAATATATATTCTAGAAATTATTTACGTTAGACCTAATATCAAACTCGTTAAATTATTACAGCAACTTAAAGCTAAACCTAAATTTGAAACACCATCCTCTTCTATTTAATTACAGCTTTTAATGAATTTAAAAGTATAAATTATTAATCCTTAAATTGAAGATTATTTAAAAGAAAAATATCTAACTATTTTATATAATTCTTAATACTTAAAAAAAATAATCTATCAAAAAGACACTTACTTGACTATAAGTGTCAATTATGCTAGATTAGTGCATTTTACTAATGACTATGCTAAATCAGAAACACCTTACTATTTAATTAGATTACCACTTTTATTTTATAATTTAAACATAATATTAATTAAATTACCTCATATAATTATTAAATTAATAAGCCAATTAAAATTATATATTGAAATAATAATAATAATAATAATAAATTTTTTTTGTTTACTTTTTATTATTAATTTAATTTTTTTAGGAATATAATTTTAAGCGATAAATAAATAATTTACTAAAGGTTAAGTGTAAGGTTTGTGAGATATTTTAAATTTGTTATTGAAAAACTTAGGCTTTATATGCCTACAGGTCCAATCTAATTTTAACTTTTAAAAATTTAGAGATAGTTTCCTAATCTAAATGAAAAATAAATAATAATTAATTAAGTAAAAAAATTTAGAAATTATCTAAAATGAGCTATCAAATAGCAAACTAACTTTCCTTGAAATAATTGTTTAAATTCTTTGAATTTTGTATTTTATTTAATCTAATTAAACTTTTACCATAATAAAAGTTATAAAGTAGTGAGTCTTGAACAATTTATTAAAGATTGACATAAATTTGCTAACTATTAATCACCTAATTTATGATTACTTGATCAAAAATACAAATAAATAATTATAAAATTGTTTCAAATTATATTTTAAATAATTATAGTATTAATAAATAATTATAAATTTATTTACAATAGCTATAGTTTCAAACTTTAGAGGTTAATACAGTTTTGCAAAGCAGAAGATAAATCATTAAAAAACTCAGCATGAGTATTGCTTTACGAGAATAAATAAAGTTTATTATTAAAAAGTTTAAAAAGTATAAAAAACAAAATTATTTTAATTAAAAAAAATGAAATTATTATCATTTTTTTTTGGTAAAATGTTCAACATAAATAAATTAAAAAAGAAGGAATATATCTAATTATAATTTTAATACCTTGAAATTATTTCAATATCAGTATAGGATGAGTGAGATGAACATACAAACTATTATTTTAAAAAACTTAAATTTTAAATGCTAAACTTACTAATTTCTAAGTTGTTACTTCATCTAATTTAGTAAACAATTTTTTCTACTAAATCATATTTACTATTAATCTAAAATTAAAAATGAAATAATTTATATCTATCTAAATTTAAACTTATTTATTATTAAACTTGATTTAGCTAAAAAAACCTAGACAAAGATATATAAATTTAAAATTTTATTATAAATACACTTACTTATTTATAATATAGATCATTCATAATCTCTAATATATTTTAATTAAAAATTTAATGTTTAAAGTTAGAAAAGTAAATTATTATTTTAAATTTATTATATTTCGAATCACATGAATTAAATATAAGACACTTTCACTCATTATACATTAATTACAATATATTTTCTTATCTATAAACTCAAAGAAGATTTCAAGTTATTCTACTTAATTTTATCAAAATAAAGAGGTTAAAGTGATGAAATCAACTATTTTTCTTTTAAGCTATAAAAATTATGCTGATAAAAAAGGTTTATACAATATGCATCTTGAAATATATTTTGGAAAAAAAGTATTTCACTTCACGCATGTCTGGCTTCTAAAAATATTAGACCTAATTTAAGTAGTGTATCTAACATAATTTTTCTAATAATAAATTTATTGATTAATTCAGAAATATTGATATACAATATCTAGAATTAATCATCATGATTAGCTAGACAGTTAACAAAACAAAATAATAAAAGAATAATAAATTTATTTATTTTGCTTAAAATAATTTGATAAAAAATCAAATAAGAATGAATGATACATTATTTTTAAATAGTTGAATACTTCAATGAATTATATTTTATTTTTAAATATTGATTGATTGATTAATTAATTATTGTTATCTATAATAAAAAGATAATAAAAGGTTTTTTTGTTTTTGAATAATTAATAAGAATGTTTAAGAGTGATCAATTACAAATGATTTATTCAAAAATAATTTATGATTTAAATAAATTTTTAAGATTAATAATTTATCTTTGCTGTGTTATTATATTCATCTGAGTGTTTTGTAGTATAGAAATTACAATATAAATGTATTTATTAAATTACCTTATATATCCATATCAGGTTTTATTAATTTCGATCTTTTTTATATTTAGATCTTCTATATTTAATTACTCTAGACTGATAACTTTGACTGATAACTTTTGAATTTAAATATTAAAATAGAAGATTTACTCATCTTATAAAAAATATAGAACCATTTTGTATTTTAGCTATTTTTAATTTTACTCTTTTTTTAATTTATCAAATATGCTAAATGTGAAAAATAAATAAACTTAACAAATTAAAATCTTATTTGTTTCTAAAATAAAGATTTTTGTTTAACACATAATATAGGGATGGCTTCAAAATATCTGACAAATTATTAAATGGTTACATTTTTATCTTTTAAATTTTGGATTTTCAGTGAATGGGTTTAATAGATAGTTCTTTTATTTACTTGATCAAAATTTATTTTTGGTTAACAAAGAGATCTGATTTTTTTGTTAAAATAGAAGCTGATAAGATTTTTATAAACTCCATTTAAAATTTTTAAAATGAATTTTTATTATATTTAGTGTTAGTTTTGCAAAAATAAATTTATCTATTTTTCTTTCAAATTTTATTAGCAAATAAATTCAAAAATAATCTTAGTCAATAAAAATCTTTTTTTATCTTAAATATAGAAAGATACTTTTTGTTAGACATATAAAATTGGAATAGTTCTATGAAGCTCTTTAAATAATCAAATAGAAAAATTTTTTAGCTTTTATATTTTTGATTTGCAGTATCTAGATAGAGAATATACGCTTTTGCTTAAAAAAAGATTTTGATTTTTAATTTATCAGAAATCCTTAGTAAAGGTTATCTATAAACTCCATATTAAAATAAGAGTCAATATTTTTAAAAAATTAGTATCCATAAAAATTAGAACCTGCATTAAAAATAAAATGTTGTTAGATACGTTTAATATTTTGATAAATAAAGTTTTTGATAATTTAAATATTTATTTTTATTTATTGATCAGAGAAGTTATATTAATTTTATTTTGTTTATTCAATTTCGATAAAAAATAAAGAGATGAATTTTAATTTTGCAAGAAGATAGTGCAGCTAAAAATAATTTAATACTTTAATAGAAATAATATCTCTAAAAATTTATTTCTTTATCTATTTTTAGAATTCCTATTTTTATAATAAATAATTAAATTTAGGTTTGATATAGTTTAAATAAGCAATTATTTTTAAGTAAATTTTATGTTTTTTTTAATAGGTAATTTATTTAAAATTCTTGATACCAGTTAAGATTGTTAATAATTTTACCTTATTAAAAAATTACTCATATAAATTACAATAATTTTAATATAAAATTTTTATGTAAATAAATGACATATTCAATTTGATAATTCAAAAAAATTTATTATTAAACATTGTAAAACTTATAAATTAATATCAGTTGATTTAGTACTATTGTTTGATTTGATTAAAGGCTTGGTTTATTTGTGATGATATTAGTAATAATAAATAAATAAATAAATAAATAAATAATTAAAGTATTATAACCAATTTAAACCATCTTTGAAGATAAATTAAATTGTAAATGCTAAAACAAAGAAAAATCATATTTGTCCTAGTGTCTCTATTGCTCTTTTGCAATTTAGTCATTTCAGATTCAATTTTCGATCAAATCAATCCAAGAGAGATAAATATAATTAGCTAAGAAATCAATTAATCTGAGTAAGACAATTCTGAAAGAAAGCTTTAAAGTAGTACTATAAGATTCTCATATGATGACTTTTTAATCAAAACTATTTAAAACACTTTTGTTCAGAAAATAATCATTAATACAGTGAAGGTTGCTTTCAATTTTTATGAGTAATTTATTCAAGTAAAGAATCCTGTTGTAGGAGAATTCAAAGTACAAGACTGCTATTCTGGTGGAAATGTACCTATATAATTCAAAAAAAGTAAAATTAATCAATTTATCTGCTTTGGCTTAATTAATTAATAAATATTTTTAAAAACAGCAATTAAAAATTCTGATATGCACTTTATCCTTGGCGCAAGTTTCGATAATAAGTAATGGATTGCCAGAGCAGGAGCCTGTAACCTATTATAAGGAGATAATAGACCAGTTGTTGGAGTTATTGAGTTTAATTTAAAATTTTTACCTATATAAGATGGTGCTAGTTTTTCTAACTATTAGTAAATTTAACTAGTAAAGGTAGCTATTCATGAAATGTTTCATGCTCTAGCTTTAAACTTAAGCTTATACCCATACTATGTTAATATAAAGCAGGATTAATATGGAAAAAATAAAGATGGTTAACCATTCTTAGCCTTACCAGAAATTCTCTCATTTGCTTAAAATCATTTTGGATGTGATAAAATTACTTAGGTATTTTTAGAAAATAGCGGTGGAGAAGGTACAGCAGAGTTTCATTGGAAAAAAAGTCTTTTTTATTAAGACATAATGACTGGTTATATGACATCAGGTATTTATCATTTTATTTATCTTAACAAAAATTATTTTTGTATATATATCATATTTTTTCTAACTTTATTTATTTTAATCAAAACTAACACATGAGTAATTGGAAAATCAAAATAAAAATAAATTTAATAGGTGATTTAGTATGGAGTGGAATCAACAATGCTTTACTGAAAGATAGTGGCTGGTATGATGTTAAAATGGATTTCTAGGAGTAGTTATATTGGGGCAAAAATAAAGGATGTGATTTCTATTTTAAGACATGTGATACTATTCCAGCACCAAAAGAATACTGTAACCCTAATGATATAAATTTGCCAAATACAGGATTTAATTACGAGGGTTTTAACTTTTAGTGCTAAAAAACTCTACTTGATGATAAATGCTATTATTCTCTATCTGTAAAAAGCTAATCGTGCTATGGACGAGTTGATAAATCTAATATTGAGGAGAATAAATTAGAGAAAGCAGGTTCTTCTTTTGGATGGAGTAGCAAAGGTATAACAAGTAACCTATCTCCTGTTGGTTCTATAGGCTTTTCAGATATTATGCAAGCTTAATGCTATCCTCAATAGTGTATTTAAAGAAATGGTAAAATATCAATAGAATTTACTATTGGTAGCAAAATTAATAAAGTTTAAAAAGTTATTTGCGAAAATGATGGTTAAATTATTACTGGTATAGATGGATATACTGGTAAACTTGTCTGCCCAAAAATTTCAGATTTCTGTGAGCAGTAATTTAATTGCAAAAATCATTGTAAAGGAAGAGGATTTTGTATGAAGTAAAAATGCTACTGCGCAAAGGGTTATTCTGGAGATGATTGCTCTATTATTAATACTGGTGAAACTTAGTCTTTGGAAGCTATAGATTCTCTATGTAGTTTGTATGATGATGAAGGCTTTTGCTAATCTTGTAATAAAGGAATTAAATTAAATGGAGGTCAATGTGCAGATCCAACTTATTCTTTTACTTCTTCATCAATTTTAACTATTAAATTTGTTTTATTTGTTATCTTATATATGTTATTTTGATGCATTAATTTAATTAATTTTCATAAAATCGAAAAATTTCAAAATTAAATTTAAAATTTACTTTCTTATCAATTTTAAAATAAAGGGGGTAAAAATGATGAACTCAACATTACTTCTATTTGTTTTTAAAAATAATGGCAAAAATAAGGTATAATTATATTTTTAAACATATGTTACAAATTGATTTTTACAATAAAATATTTAAAATTTATTGCATCAATATACATGACTTTTGAAATTATGAAATGTAAATTTAGTTGTGTATCTTAATTTGATTTTTAATAAAAAATTAATTGAGAGAATTTTTCAGAAAATTTACAAAATTCATCTAATTTTAATCATCTACATTTATATAGTTAGAAAGTAAGTGAAGCAAGAAAAGAAAAATAGATAAAAACAATAAAACTTAAATAATTAGGTAAAGGATGTATTAAAAATGAATGATACATTGTTTTAAAAAATTGAATACTTTTATGAATTTTATTTTGTGCTACAATAAAAATTGATAAATAAATTTTCAGTAAAATCGAGCTATTTTAATACTGTAAGCAAATTTTTTTAATTTCTTATAAATAATTAAGTAATTAATTGATAAAATAATAATCGAAATGTATGTCTAACAATTTTTTAATTACATTAACTAAATTAGAAAGTAAAAGAAACAGTAAATTTTACAAAATTGCTTTAAAAATAATAGCTATTTAAAATAATTTTAATGAATTATTAAGATAAAAATATTTTAAATTGGAATAATATTAGTATTTCTGTATAGTAAGTATTTTACGTCCTAATTATAGAAGCATGGAAAGTTTATTTGAATTGCCTTAAAGCTATCAGAAATAATTAATTTTTACTTTTGTATTTAGATCTTCTATTTTAATTATTTTGATTAAAAATTTAAAATGCAATAAAATAGAAGATTTAATCACATATAAAATAGACATTTTGAATAGATTATACAATTTGTATATTTGCTAATTTTAATTTTACTTTTGAAAATAAATTGCAGTAAAAAAGATTTTTTTTAATTAAAAATAGCTTTTTATATTTATTTATCAATTACATTAAATCAAATATTATAAGGTAATTATCTATTAAAATCTGATCTGCTTTAAAAATACAGAAATTTATTTTTCATTTGATAAAATTAGAATCATTTAATGAAATCTTTCAAACTATCAAATATATCATTTTTTTTAGCTTTCTAAACTTTTAATTTTCAGTATCTGTGGCTGGGATAGAAAGGTGAATTTAATTTATCTAATGAAAATTTTTGCTTAACAAAAGATTCGATTTTTTATTTAAAATTCCTTTGAAATGAAATGGGAGATTTGTAAGCTCCCTGTTAATTAATAATTTGCATGATTAAAAATCAAATAAACCATTTTTATTCAAATTTAAACATAATATTTAATCTATTAAAATTAATTTTTAAACCATAACAATAAGGACCTACTTAAAAGTGTAAAATATCTTTAAATGTATTATTTTTTTTCTTTTTTTTTGAATTTGTTTGATGGCAGTTTAAATTTAAATGGATTACATGGAACTTTTAAAATAAATTGTTTAATAAATCAATTTTTGTGGGAAATATTAATTTGTTTTATGGAAGTAAAAAAGTTAACTTTACTTTATTTTATTTATTTAAATTCGATAAAAATAAAGTCTAAGATTTTAATTAAACCAAAGAATATTTTGATTTGTAAACCTCTAAAGGTTTTAATTGAAATAGACATTTTAAATATTTTTTTTTTTTTCTATTTTAAGTATTCCTTTTTTTGCAAAAAAATAATATTATTTGATTTTGATAGAGTTTTATTAATTCATTACTTTTTCTGGGTATTTCATGTGTAAGTTATACAACATTCAACATTCGAGTGTTAATTTTCAGTGAATGCAATTGATAGGAATATATAATTTTACCTCATTAAAAACCACAGCTTTATGATAATTATTTTAATTTAAAGAATTTAAGATTTGTTTAATTCCGAATTAGTTGTAAAATTTATAAGTTTAAGAGTTAATTAAATAAAAATAAAAGTAAAAACAATAAATTACTCATGTAAATTTACAATATTTATATTACACAATTTTTGTGTAAATGCCAAATGTAATTCGAAAAAGCTAAATACAATAAACAAATAAATTAATTAGTATTGATAAACTTATAATTTATTAATTAGATGAAAAACAACTGCTATTTTCTTAGATTAAAAGCTTGATTAAAAAATTAATAATAATAAATAAATAGTAAAAATATTATAACAAGATTCACTAAGAATTAAATGCTAAAAAAATAAACATCACACTTGTGCTGGTAACTCTATTGCTCTCTTGCAATCTTGTGATTTCAGATTCTATTTTAGATAGAATAAATCAAAGAGAGATCAAAATAATTAGCTAAGAAATTAACTAATATGAGCAGGACAATTCTGAAAGAAAACTTTAAAGCAGTAATATAAGATTCTCGTATGATGACTAAGAAATCAAAAGTATCAAAAGTCCTTTTGTTCAGAAAATTATCATTAATACAGTGAAGGTTGCTTTGAATTTTTATGAGCAATTCCTTCAAGTAAAAAATCCTGTTGTTGGAGAATACCAAGTACAAGACTGCTATTTTGGAAACTTACCTTTATAATTCAAAAAAAGTAAAATTAATAATTCAATTTATCTGTTTTGGCTAAATTAATTAATTAATATTTTTAAAAACAGCAATTAAAAATTCTGATATGCACTTTATCTTTGGTGTTACCTTCGATGATAAGTAGTGGATCGCTTAAGCGGGAGCTTGTAATTTATTAAAACCAGATAATAGACCAGTCGTTGGATTTATTTTGTTCAATTTAAAATTTTTACCTATTTAAGATGGTGCTAGCTTTTCTAACTTTTAGTAAAATTAGCTGATCAAAGTAACTATCCATGAAATATTTCATGCTCTCGCTTTAAATGAAAGCCTATACCCATACTTTGTCAACATAAAACCTGAATAATATGGTAAAATAAAGATGGCTAACCATTCTTAGCCTTACCAGAAATTATCTCATTTGCTTAAAATCATTTTGGGTGTGATAAAATTACTGAGGTATTTTTAGAATCTAGTGGTGAATAAGGTACATCAGGTTTTCATTGGAAAAAGAGTCTTTTTTACCAAGACTTAATGACTGGTTACATATTATCAGGTATTTATTTATTTATTTATTTATTTCATTCTAAAAATAATATTTAGTCCTATCTATTTTTATTCTCGAACTTGATTTACTTTAATCAAATAAAATATTGAGAAATTAAAAAATAAATATTAATATAAATTTGATAGGTGATTTAGTATGGAGTGGAATTAACAACGCTTGGCTGAAAGGCAGTGGCTGGTATGAAGTTAAAATGGATTTCTAGGAGAAGTTATACTGGGGTAAAAATAAAGGATGTGATTTCTATTTTAAAACCTGTGATGCTAGCCCATCACCAAAAGAACTCTGTAACCCTATTGATATAAATTTACCTAAGACAGGATTTAATCATGAAGGGTATAACTTTTAATGCTCAAAAACTCTATTTGATGATAAATGTTATTATTATGTATCCATATAAAATTAATCGTGCTTTGGAAGAGTAGATTAATCTAATACTGAAGAGAATAATTTAGAGAAAGCAGGATCTTCTTATGGGTGGAATAGCAAAGGGATTACAAGTAGCCTTTCACCTGTTGGCTCTGTAAATTTTTCAGATTCAAACTAAGCATAATGCTATCCTCAATAATGCATTTAGAAAGATGGTAAAACGGTAATAGAATTAACAGTTGGCAATAAAATTGATAAAGTTTAAAAAGTTATCTGCGAAAATGATGGCTAAATTATTACTAGTGTAAATGGATATGCTGGTAAACTTGTCTGCCCAATTATTTCAGATTTCTGTGAGCAGTAATTCAATGTTAAAATAAGTAAAAAAATCAATAAATTTTAATTAATTATTCTATTAAATAATTCGATTTTAAATATCTTAAAACAAGGTAAACATTTTTTTGAATAAATCAAGCAACTATTTATGGAAAATCGATAAAAAATATTTATATTAATTAGATTTTGAAATGAAATAAGGATGTCAAATATTTTTTATTAAATAATCCTCCAAAAAAATTAAAATTTAGAGCTTATTCTACATTGATTTATTCTTTTTTATTGTTTATTTTTATTTAAAATTCATATCAAAATTTTTAGTTTCATTATTAAAATCTTATTTATTAATTAGTTTGGAAGGACTAATGTTGATTTTATTAAATAATTTTATTTTAAACATTTATCAATCAATCATTTTTAAAAGGCAGAGAAAGAAAGCAAATTTAATTAATGGCATTTAATTTCATAAAAATTTTTTTGGGACTTAATTTATATTTTCTTTTTCAATTAAAGAAATATTAAACATTTTTTTTACATTTAAAACTGTTAAATATTTTTTTAAAATAAATTTAAAATATTATTCAATAAATATTAAATTCTTGAATTATTAGATATTTAAGAGCACCAAAAATATTATAATAAATACTCATTTTATTTAATGTGTAAATAATTTATCACATTTATTATTCATGCAATTTTAATTGAAATAAGATAAGTAGGAATATAATAAAATTGCTAATAACTTAATCTAATAAATTGAAATGAATAGATATAAATATGGAGTAATCAAATAAAATTGACAAAATATAATTAATTGCATCATTTTTTATCACTTGTATTAAAATCGAGTGCTACGCACTAAATTTTTTATGATACCTTATCAAAGATACAAATGTTTATAAAATAAGTCTAACAAAATTTAATTAATAAATAAATTTACTTCAATGTTAAATTTTAATAAACGATTTATCAATTTTTGATACAACTTGTTTGATTTAAATAGAGACCAATTAGATACAGATTTTTTTATTATATATATGATAAGAATAAATTTTCAAACAAATTTAAAAGAAAAATATTATCAACTAGGTATTAAGATAAATAAATAGATTCTATGAACAAATCCATTTTAGTTCTTGCAATATTAATTTGCACTGCTATGGCTGCTGGTGTTAAAGCCCCAGATGTAATGAATACTATTATTATATATTATATTTAATAAAATAATTTTTTATTTCTTAAATGCTGAAACCAAATGATTTATTTATTGACATTTTTTTTAATAATACAACAGACCAAAAAATACAAGTTTATCTTTTTCACTGAAGAATGCTTCGATACCTTTTTCGTTAAGAATGATTTTGTCAACGCTTAATGCATCAAGTTTGTAAATATTCATAACCTTATAAATTAGCTTGATTGAATTTTGATCATCAGCAATAGAATATTATTATGATAATAAAATTTATATTTGAATTTAATAGACCTTATCTAAGGTACTTGGTACTGGTATTGTAGTCTTATCTACTATCTTGAAGGTCCCTCAAATTATTAAGATTGTTAAGAATAAATCCGTTGAAGGTTTATCTTTCCCTGCTATTATTTCTGAAGTAATATCATTTATTATTTATTAGCAACGCAGATAGATATAGCTATGTTAAAGATATTTATAAGGACAATAGAGAAATTAAATAAAAACTAAAATAGTCAATAAAAATAAACCAATACAAAATGCTTAAAATCTTATTTAATTTTTAAATTAATATTTATTTTTTAACATATTATTAGACCTTTTTATACTTCTTCACAATCAGCTATAATTTGTACAAGCAAAACAGTTTCAGTTTATATGGTGAAAATGTCTTCATTGTAATCTAAAATATTGCCATTATGGCTCTCTTTTATGTCTATGGAAAGAACTTCAGTATTATCAAGTTGTTAACTACCTACATTCTTTTTGGTGTTGTAGCTGGTCCTCTCCTTTTACAAATTGCTCCTACCAAGCTTTACGATTTTGCCATGATTATCAATATGGTCTTATGTAATACATATTTTTAGAAATTATTTTAATAGAATGACAAAAATAGAAATTTTAATTTTAATTAAATAGTTTTCTTCGGAAGAGCTCCTCAAATTTACTCCAACTTCAAAAACAAAAGCACTGGTTAACTCGCTGCCGTTACTGTTTTATTGAGTCTCTCTGGTTGCATTGCTAGAACATTCACTGTTCTCACTGAAGCTCCTGATTTCTTTGTTTTGGTAATTATTTTATTAGTATTTAAATTAAAACATAAATTTAATTATTCAATTTTAGCTCAACAATTTCGAATCTGTTATTTTAAATGGTACCATTTTCACTTAATTATTGATCTACTGGAAAAACACTCCTGCTCATCAACATAGCACTAAGAAAAACTAATGAGACAATTGCTTTTTATCTAATCAATACCTTTTATAGTGTTGCTAATTGCGCATATGAGAACTAAATTAATTTTGATCGGTAAATTTCAGTCTAAGGAATTTTCTTTAGAGAAAATTCTATGCTTATTAAATAATATAAGTATTTATCAATATTGATGTAGAAATATGTATCTTTTTAAAAAGTGTCTATTGAAATATTAACTATGTATAAATTATCTCGATTATCATATTTATAATAATTTATGTTTAGTTTAATTGCTGTAGATAATTAATTTCTTTTTTTAAAATTGAGTGGAAAATCTCTCACTCTTAAATAAATTTCTATTAATATTCCAAAAGAGTAGTAAAGTGTAAAGTCATATAATTTTATTGAAGAAAATTAAACCAGACAAAATAACAAGGAATCAAGACAGCGACTGTATAAGATCAACTATGGAGGGAATCTCTTTAAATTTTTGTAAAAAAATGTAAAACATATAAAAATATAGTAAGTGCTTATAAATCACATAAATTTAATCAACTTATTTAACAAATGTTAAAAAATTTACAATATTTGTTTGTTTGTTTCGCTCTACAAAGATAAATCAAAAATTTTTGTATTTTTTTGATGCATAAATATTTATAAATTCTTGGTGATAGATCAAAAAAAAATAAATAACAATAATAATTAGAATAAAAGCTTTAATTAAGTAAATATAATAAATATGGGAACAAACAATTCTAAGCAAAGGCTGAAAGATAGACGTGATTTATCATAGTAGTCAGTCAGCACCGAATTAGACAATAGCTCAAGTAGTTATTATTCAAATTATGAGGAGTTAAGAATAGTAAAAGAGTCCAATTGTTTGTCTTGTTAATTTAAAAAAGTATGCAAATTAAATTGTCTTAGTATATTAAATAATTAAGCATTACATTCAAAATTGTGATTAATTAGCTTTGCTTTTAGCTCCATAAGCTAGCAATTAATAAATTGAAATGATATTTATCACCTTAAAGTACATCAAAAAAAGTATTAATTTAGAATTATTTTAAAAATTAGGGCTAAAAACCTAATTGGCTAAGGTTTTTTCATTCAAAGTGCGATAAAATGATTTTGAGCAACATACCCTGGGCTTATGATGGCAAACTTATATCTGAATTGAAAGGAAAAAGGGATTATAGAGGAGAGTACGATGAAGTTTTTAATGCAAATTTGAAAAGTAAATTTATTCTTTTTTGAGAGAAATGAGAAAATATATTTTATTTAGATAATTTTTTTAGCAAGTTTTAATTTGTTGAATAAATTGAGCTTTTGTTAAATATTTTTTTAATCCTTAAAGAAATAAAATAGATAATGAGTGAGAGACCTATAGCAATTGTTGTATAAGAAGAGCCTGAGGTTAATATGAATAACTTGTTAGGTGATTTAGATACTACTTAGAATCCAAACTAGAACTAAAATAATTTTGCATTTTAGAACCAAAAAAATGCTCACTTACACAATCAATAAGAACAAAACTAGATTAGGTCATCTGAATTGTCAAATAAGCGCTCTGAGAAGCAATTTAGCAGCTCACATTTTACAAATGATAATGAATTTCAAAGCGTTAAATCAGATCTTTTGAGCAATCCCACTCCTATAAATAACATTGGAGATGGTCAAAAAAAATCTCACAGACACGACGACTAATCTAATTATTAAAGTTGTAATAGCAATACAAACAACATTAATTAAAATAAATTAAACAAAGAGGATCCTGCTAACATATCTGGATATATACCAACAAATTACAATCACAATGTTCATAACAATTCTTTTCCATCATATATGCTTGAAAACTAGTTCTAAGGACTTAGAGCAGGTCATGGATCGATGGTGAAAGACATAGATCCAGATACTTAAAAAAAGAATCTTTAATTTTACTTTGAATGTACCTCACGCATTAGCTAGCATCTTGATGACCACAACTTTACTCTTTTCTAAATTAGATAACTTTTTATCACTTCTTTCTACTCAAGATATTCTCAACAAATTAAATAATATCGTGAGTAACTTGAGACTCAAAAGAAGAAATAGGAAGAAACTCTCAACTCAAACTAGAACCGCACAGTAAGTTCAGAAATTCCTAAAAATTAATTCTAGCAGTAAACAGAAGAAAATTAAGCTCCTTAAGTAGTTCCCTTAGATCAATTATAACATGGGTAAGAAAGTAACTACCTCTACAATAACATTAGCTCCTATAGATTCAGTAGCGAAGAAAAATACAGTCCAATGATTGACGCTTTCAAAATTTACAAAAATGCAATTAGGGAATTCCAATATTTTGTTAAAATCTACATGGAAGTTATTAAATAATATTATGACATTCATTACAAGAAAAATATTTACATGAATGATGATCTTAAATAGCTTTTTTCCTATCACAATTTCTAAAATTTTGTTATTTCCAAAGTCTTCTAAAATGAAAAAATCCCAAAAATATTGATTGAGCTGATAAAATTGGTTATCCCAGATGACAGAGAGTTGATAAGCTCAATTGATCGCACAAGATTAACCCCTTAGATGTTTGGTATTCCTCCACATTTGTCTCTTGATGAAGAAACTAGAAGATTTTTTGGGAGCTAAGGATTTATTTCTTCTGATGGCTTTGGATCTATCAAAGAAGAATTAGAAGAGCAAAACGAAAAAAGTATCTCAACAATTAGTAAGCCTTAGCTAAAGTTGTAGGGATAAAAGATATCTGATTAGAATGCTATAAATAGTGATAAATATTCCAAATCTAGCAGCTTCACAGATACTATTGATAGCAACTTCTAAAGCAAATAAAACTCTCATTAAATGGTTTTCGTAAGCCCTCAAATTTAGCCTTCTTAGCCTTAAACTAAAGAAAAAGGAAAAAAATAAGAAGATGACGAGGATGAATTTGATATAGAAAATAACGATGAAGAATAAGATATAATCTTTGAACTCAAAGTTAATAACAAGAGTAAAATGTAGGTTATGCAGTATTATTAACAAAATGATCCTCTGAGAGGCAACTCAACAATTTTTAATTCAGATTAAGTATAGGGAGTTTAGAACTAAGGCGTTGAAGCTGAATAATAATAACAATAAAAAGTTAACCCTTATTAAAAATGCATAGATTACATTCATCAAATGAAAAATAGTACTACTCCAACTGGTAAATTTAAATCAATAATTTTAGCATGCGAGAGTATCTAAAAGTGTATAACAGAGTATTACAAACAGAATGGAAGAACTTTCAACACTACTCTTGACGAATAAAGCATCATTTCGATTCTTACATATGCAATAGCATAGACAGGTTTTTGTAACTTAGATGCTCATTGTAAATTTGTGCAATCTTTCTACAAAAACCCTTCTAAAAAAATAAAACTTAAATACTATCTTATAGCTTTTGAAGTTAGTGTAAGAAATGTTTAAGAGCTCTACTACTCCCTATACCAGCAAGAAAAATCAACAGACTCTACTAATGTCAGCGATAGATCGCCCTAAATGATTTTTAAGAAAAACATAGACAAAAGGCTCAGTGAAACATTTGGTTCTGGACCTTAATCTAACATGTTGAAAAATATCACTGGTAAAAACTCTTTTCTTAAGCAGACCCTGCAAGGAGTCAGATAATAATGATCCTAATTAATCTGCTATTTTAAAAAGGCTTTTTAAAATTTCTTTGATCTATAAAAATTTTAACTAATAATTGACTCTACTTTAATATTTCTTTCTATCATTCGATCTACTTGAAAAAAAATAATTAATATAACAATGTAAATTTAAAAAAATTAAATAAATCAATTAAAAAATATTCGCTAATTTATTAAAATCAATCAATATAATTTATCTACATTTTATAAATTTTGTGTTTAAATTTCTCTGAAAACTATTTTCATTTTATATCCAATTTCTATTTATTTCATATTCGATTGATCTTATTTGAAAGAATTTTATTATAAAATAAATTTAAAATAATTCTTCTTAAAATATTACAATTATGTTTAATTTACAAAAATTTTATTTTCTAATTAACCAAACTTTTTCTTTTTGGATATAAATTATATTGTTGATGAAATAAAAATAATGAACATTAGTATTTAGTTCATATATAGAGAGGGATAATTTAGATGGTAATTTCTCTATTTTTCCAAAAAAATTTGATTTTATAATGAAGTATTTTGGAAAAATTATTTTGAGTAAAAAAGGGGTCTCTTATGGGAACCAAATTGTCTCCTGTTTTCATTATATTCCTATCTAAAAAAATGAAAAATTATTTTTAAATGTGATTCTAATAAAGAATTTTTTAAATTAAGAATGTAATTAATTTAAAGTCGTATTAGAATTATTAGAATGATTTAATTTATTAATGTTTTCCCTAGATATAATTAAACAAATTGGCGTATTCTAATTTCTATTTAAAAATTTTGATTTGATGTAAAAACAGTATCAAGATTTATTTGTAAATTGAAAAAGATTTAGTTAGAGAATAATTTTAAAATTATATTTTAACTCTTGTTTTTTTTTTGAATTGAATTTGGAAATATTTATCACAAAAGCCAGCAAAAACTAGAAAGAGTTAATTCTTCAAAATAAAATTTTTATTATGCATAAGATAAGATTCAAGATTTTTCAATATGCTAAAGAAGATTTAGAAAAGTAATAATTATTAATATAATATTTAACACAATACTTTAATTCTTATATATTTTTGAATTTAATGTGAAAATATCTATCTAGAATTTCTACAATTAAACCTTAACTTTCAAAGAAAAAAGTATTCTTTTAATCAATATAAATAATTTGAAATTTTTTAAGTGGCATTAGTGAAAGCTAATAGATAAGTGAAAAAAAAGAGATGTTAAATTACCAATTCTTTTAAAAAAATCAATTTTGAAATTATTTCTATTTATTTATTCAAAAATGCGAACAACGAAAAAATTAATTAATAAAAATTGCAAATTTATAATAACACATACAAAAAAAACATACATACATCTTTTGATCTATATTTTTCAAAATATTAATTAAAAAATTATATAGATCTTTTAAAACAAACCTCTTAACAATAACAAATAATTTGAAAAACAATAGATTTAATAATAGATTTTTAGCAATAAAACTCTCATAAAATGGGCTAAGCAAATTGTGGAGCATGTGTAAAATCTTTAGAGGGAAGCTAATATGAAATTTAGGTTGATAAAAAACCGCTTCCTAGAGATAACGGAACGATTTAAAAAGTAGGAAACCAAAAAATGCAAAATTATGAATTTGTTTTATATCGTAATATCGTTAAAATTCAATCTCTTTTGAGAGGATGGCTTGCACGTAGAAAATTTACTAAACTAAGAATAGATTCTTATAATAAAAAAGTAGATTAACTTTTGGCTGATTTTTCTATAAAACATTTATCCAAGTTCTCAAAAGTTTCTTAATTTGAATTCGATAAGCCTTATCCAGAATAAGATACTGATGATTTTAATTCTCGCTACTTTAGAAATCCTGTCCTCCTTGAAAATGGGGCAATTTACATTGGAGAATGGTAATTTGCATTATTATTTTTTTTTAATTTAAATCACTTTATCTTCAAATATTAGGGCTTTGGATAAAAAATATGGAAAAGGTATATAAGTTTGGAAGGATGGATCTATTTATTAAGGATATTGGATTGCTGATAAAGCTTGCGGTTATGGAAGGTTAGTCCATGCTAATGGTGATATTTACTATGGAGAATGGAAAAATCATAAATCTCATGGTTATGGTGTTTATATTCACAAAGATGGTTCTAAATATGAAGGACAATGGTATGAAGATCTTCAACATGGAGAAGGTAAACAAATATTTGCTTTTAATAAAAATTTGTATTTAACTACTTATTGTTGTATAATTTTCAAATGATTTTTTTGAAACCAAACAAAATTAAATTCTATTTATTCAAAGCTTTAATCATATTTAAAATTATAGGCATAGAGACTTGGAGTGATGGTGCAACTTACAAGGGATAATACAAAATTGGTATGAAGGATGGTTTTGGATCATTTACTTGGAGTGACGGATCTCGTTATGATGGAGAATTCTCTAATAATGATATCGAAGGGCAAGGAACCTATGTGTGGCCTGATATGAGAAAATATATAGGTACATGGAAAAGTAATAAAATGAACGGTAGAGGTATATTTACATGGATTGATGGAAGAAGATATATCGGTGAGTATAAAGATGACAAAAAAGATGGACTTGGAATCTTTGAATGGTAAATTGAATTTTTGTAATAATATACTTAAATTATATTCTAAATAAAGGCCTGATGGAAGAAAATATATTGGTGGATGGAAAAATGGTAAATAACATGGAAAAGGTACTTTTTTCACTTCGAATGGCTAAAAGAAAAAAGGAGAATGGAAAAATGGACAAAGAGAAAGATGGATCATTTTCGAAGAAGGAAATGATAAAGACTAACAAGAAATAGAAAATAAATTTAAAGACTTAATACAACAAGTTGGTAAAAATTAGTAACAGCTTTAATCATGTTAGCTCTTAACTGAATCAGGAGTTCAAAAAAACAAAGTTGTTGTATAGTAAAATACTGGAGAATCATAAAATTAACTGAGAAAAAGTATTTAAAACTGTAACAATGAAAATACTCCTCAAGCAAATTAATTTAGTAAAGCAGCTTCAGGAAATGTGAATGAAGTACGTGTTGCTAAAAATAACAATAATAATGTAAGCAGTTTTAATAGTAATAACAATTCAACTATTCCTTCTTCCTCTTCAATTCCTTCATCGACTAATATAAATGGAACTAATTTAAATAACCCTCCTAAATAAATATTTAGCAGTAATAGTGGAGGAATATTCGGGTAAGTTCACCCAAGATAATCACATGCTCTATCGGCATTAAACATGAATAATAATTAGAAGGTGGTCTAATAAAATAGCTAGCTGCCTCCAAATCAATATAAAATTAACAACTCTAACATGATAAATAGATAATAAAATCATTTTTAAATGAATTATTAGAGCAATAATTACTGAAACTAATAAATATTTTGAGTATTTAATTTAACTATTATATAAAAAAATTAATTAATTAATTATTATCCTGTATAATTCAATTTATACTCACATACAATTAAAAATGTAGCCCATATGTTTTAAATAAAAGTTATTTAGTGATTGATTAATAATATAATTTATCCTTCCTTGTCCATTAAAAAATATTATATTATTTCATTATTTTTTTATAATTAAAAATGATATTTTTATGCTTGCTTTTCAGCTAAAAGTGTTTAATTATTTTAAAGCTGATAATATATCTTTATTAAAGTAAAATTTAAGCTTTGATTCTTAAATATATTGTTTTAATACCAATCATTAAATTATTTTTTATAAAAAATAAATTATTTTGCTAATTTTTTACTACAATAACTAGATAATAGAAAATTAAATAATCTTTTAATAAGTTATTTAAGCAATTATTAAAAAACTTAATTAATTATGATGGCAAATTATTCAATTTATGCTCTAAGGCAAATAAAAAATGAAGTTAATAATTTATATTTTCTAATAAAAATTATTTAATTACTAATTAATTCTAATTAATAAATTTTAAATATATTTTTAAATTATCTTATTTTATACTAATTTTTAATTATAAATTGTATGATATGCTCCAAAAGAGTTTAAAATATTTATACAAAACAAGATATCTTTAGTAAAATAGTAATTTATGATTTATTTATTAAAATATATTATTATAAATATTATCATTAAACCATTTTCAAGATTAAATAAATTAGTATTAACAGTGAAAAAATTAGATAAATAGATAATAAAATCAATTTTAAATTAGCTATCAGAGCAGCAATTACTATTATCTAGAATGATTTAGTTTATGCTCTAAGATAATTAAAATATGTAGCTTTATATTTACTATATAAAAATAATTTAGTCAGTAATGATTTCTAAAAATTATCAAATTTAATTAATTGAATTTCTTTAAAATTATTTTATCTTATTTCACTCATTTTTCTATTTATAAATTACTTTTTATGCCATTCATACAAAATAAGTATAAAAAGATTTTTGTTAACCAGAATAATCTAAACAAGATATATTTGGTAAAATAATAATTTATCATTTCATTTTTATAAAATTATGAATAAATAAAGAATTTAATGCTTAAACATATTGTTATAATTACAATTAATAAATTATTTTCAATATAAAATAAACTATTATCCCGAATTTTGCAGTGTAAATATTGATTTAACTATTAAGATTTGCAGCAGATATTTTAGTAAATGTAATCAAATTCTAACAAAATAGTTATTTATGACATTTTAATTACTGTTAATTTTTCAGAGCTTGGGTGCGGTAGGGAAAAAATCTGAAGTAAGTTTAATTATATATTCTTATTTTCCTTCTGCTTTTATTTTCTTTTCGGCTACTAATTTTGAAGGGTTAACTTATTTGTTGGTTATTTTAAGCATCGTAGCATCATCTGTGCTGAATTTAACATCATATTTTTCAAATGGAGTTTCTTGCCAAGTAACATTTAAGTTATCGAAGTCAATTAAATAATATTGATATGCACTTTTTTCTTCGTCTACTAAGATTTCAAATAGGTACAAGCCTTTGTAATTAGCTTTTAAAAGCTTTTTATTAAATTTCATGTAATCTTTATACATATTAAATATAAGAAAAGCTTTAGTTACTCTCATATCCTTTAATTTATCTTTAAAACTGATCAAATTTTTCTTATTCTTATGATTAATCTAATTTGTATACAATTTTGAATCGCTACTATTGTTAGGTCTAGATATATCAAGTATATCTGATCTTAATTTAGCTTAGAATTATCTATTTTAATTTAAGAAATATTTTCCTATTAATTAATCAAAATATGTTCAAATTAGAAAGAAAAGCTAAAAAAATGAATTTTTAACTAAAATAAACGAATTTAATTTTAAATAAGAGCTTTATAAAAATTAAATATTCTACACGATAAATAAAAATATTTTTCTATTTTACTTTGTATGCTCATTAAAATAAAGATATTATTTTAAAAATTTTTAGCTTTTTCAGCTGTTTTTTTAAACTTGGTGTGTTTCTTTTTGAAGTGTTAGCAAAATTATAAATTTTTTATTTTTCTTTCAATTTTAGAGAAAATAGATTTTAACTTTTGAAAATTTAATGAGGAAACTATTGATAAATATTTGATAAAATATCTTTGCTCTAAATAATCTACTCTAATTCAGTTTTGTGTGATAAATTTTTATAATGTTTGAAATGTCTCCTAGGATTATAAATTCAATTTCAAATTAAATGAATAGAAATTTTATTGGAGCGAATATTTATTAGTTGGAATCATATTTTAATAGAAATTCAAAAACAAAAATTAAATATTTCTTACAAGAATAATTATTATATTTGTAAAAAATTATATCAAGGATAATTAGCTAAAGAGAGAGGAAATCTGTTTTATTTAGATAAATGAGCAAGCCTGTCAATTTTTTAGATTTAATTAAGAATCCAGACAAAATCTAGAATAAATAACCAATTAAAGGCAGTAATTCAAACACGACTACTCCTAAAGAAGTAATAATCCCTCCAAATCTAGCAGGTGCATAAAAAAATGAATGGCTTGAATAGTAGTAGAAGAAAAACTAGTAAAATGCAAAAAAAAGTGATGATGATGTTTAAATTCTAAATTACAATCCCTTCAAAAATAATTAGGAAGTAACTGATAGTTAAAAAAAATAAGTTTAAAAGCAGAGCATATAGCAAGCACCTCCATCTAAAAATATAAGCGAAGGAAATCAAATAATTAATGGATACTAGATCATATCTAAGCCAACTCAACTGTAATAAGTGAATTCTCCTTAATAGCAGATTAACAGGAATAACGTGATCAACTTAGGAGGTGATTAACTCGTCTTCAGATAAACTTAAAATAACAACTAAGATAAAAATGCAACTTCATCAACTGATATATCTAAAAAAAATAGCATTTAATTTAATAGTGGTAGCAGTAACAGCGCTAAAAACAATATATCGAACTAAAACAATAAAGTAAATTAGCAAATACCCTCTAGCTCTAACACCTAGAACACTAAAAATTAAGTAATAAGTAATAACTAAAGGGTTCAATCAAACAAAAGTGTAGGAAGTATTTTTTCATCAAATAAATCAAATACTTCTAATAAAAGCGCTGGTATGTCAAAATAAGAAATGCTTAAAGCTAAATATTCACTATTAAACCAAAGCAAAGAAGACTACAAGAAAATATTTTCAAAAATTGTAAAAGAATACTCAGATGCAGAAAATAAAAATTATGATCCATCACAAATAAACTACAGAGTTTACTTCATCTATTTTTGTATTTTTGTCTTTTTTATTATGATATCTCTGGATTACGTTGCATCTAACACTCCAAAATTTTGTAAAAATGAGGTTAAATACGACACCCCTAAATGTATAGTTTGTCCAGAAAATGCTTAATGCAAAAATTATGTCATGAAATGCAACGATGGGTTCATTTAAGAAGGCTATAAGTGCAAACTAAATCCAAACTTAGTAAGCAGCTCAGAAAGTTTCATAATTGAAAAAATAACATAAATATAATACGACAACGGTCATAGAATGTGCTTTGCTTAAGAAAACGATTTTGACTAGAAGCAAAAAGAAGAAGAAGAAGTAATCAAAATAAGTAGAGCTCAGCTACTCGAAGAACTTTAGCAGCGTTTAGCTGATAAAAAAGCTGTTGCTCAATAAAAAAAGATATTAGAAAAATTCTTAATTAATGCTGAAAATCAAGAAAAATTGGGATTTAAATATGATTAGGAAACATAGACCTTGTCATCTTCAAGACTTAAATTTACAATATTTTGTAAGTGCAAGCAATTAATAAAAAATAACTAAAAGACCATAGCTATAAGCTCCTTATCACTTGTTTCTTTAATAATTATTGTAATACTTTTAAAGAAGCACTTTAAGAAAATCAGAATCGCTAACGAAATCTATGAAGAACTAGTTCATCAAATTTAAGAAACTTCTGATAAATAAATTAATGTATCATACTATAAAGAAGGAATTGTTAATAGATTCAAAAGTGACTTTAATGAAGATGTGTGGGTATTAGTTGATAGGAAGCGTTTGTAAGAATAAAAAATAAATGTTTACAGAGATTGTGATGGGCTTTATTGGTCTTAAATTTGAAAATAAAAATTTAGTTAAATTATATTTAAATATATCTATTATAATTATTTTTATTAAGTCTATTTACTTAATTATATATTTTATGTATTTTTCTTTCAAAACCTTTTTAAATAATTTCTCAAAATAAAAAGTTCTACAGTAATTAATTTCTCATTAAAATTAAGACATTCTTTCTTAATTTTTTATTTTTATTTTATGAGAATGTTGTATACATATATTCATAGCTGTTCCTTGTTTGAATACTTTATTTTAAAAAAATATTTTTTAGCATAATTCATATTGTAATATTTTTTTAAAAGCCTTTTTTTATGAAATAAAATATAAATTCATCATTTATTAATACATATTTTTTCTTATTTCTTAAAAACCAAGTGCTTATTTTAATAAATAAAAAAGAATAAAAGAAAAATTATCAATATTATTTGTTTAGGTAATTTTATTGGATGATTTCTTGAATAATCCAAGTTTTAAAAAATTCAAGTGGTTTTTTTATTGTTTTATTCGAATTACAAAAAATAATTATAAAGTGGCCTTAATTGTCTACAACATCTCATTTTTACTTTTTATTTTACTTAATTTGAAAAAAAATAAGTTTCTATTTTAATTAAAAAAGTTAATAATGATGTAAATTGAAATTTTCAAAGAATTTTATTATTTTAGTTCTAGTTATTCTCATACATATTTTTATTATCTCTATTATGTTAAGTCCTTAGACAATCATGATTGTATTTAGAAATTATTACTCAAATTTATATTAAAATTAAGCTTAATAATATTAATTATAAGATTATAAGGTAGTCATCTTTAAAATCAATGACTTAAAATTGTGGTTAATTTTAAAAAGATAGTCTAATCAATAGCTTATAAACTAGATTCTAATTAGCCTATCATCTAACAACTTTTATAAGCCATATTGAAAAAAAATGTAAAATAAAAATGGTTCTCTCTAATCTGATTTATTATTTATTTACATTCTACTTTATACATTTGAAATCTTCAGTTTTTACAGATTTTTATCTTGTCCATTTATATACAATTCTTAGAAACATAGTTAAATTATTATAAAAATAATTTAAATAATTTAGATAAAAATGTAAAGAAAAATGTTATTTGTATAAAAATTATAATTAAATATCTAAATATTGTCTGTTTTCATTTAAAATGAAATTTCAAATATTATTTTAATAAACATTTGAATAAATTAACAAAATTTTGTTAAAAAAATGGATAAAAAGAGAGCGTATTTATGATAAAACTTTAAAATAAATAAAAAATTATTATTATTTCATGTGTATTATAGAGCTATGGATACTACGCATACTAGAAAAGGGAATATCAATTATTGATAATTATTTTCTTATTATAATTTACATTATATTCTAATTACATTAAAAAAATGTAAATTGTTTTTGTTATGATCCTTTGTTGTTTTCTTTGATAAAATAATAGATATTTAAATAGGCAAATTGTATCCATAAAAAATAAGTAAAGTAAGTATTTTTTATGGCTTAGTTAATATTTTAGAATTTATCCAGACTTAGACGAAATAATTGTTAAGTAATTTCAAATTAATTTGATTTAATACCAAATCTTCGATGTAGTTTTGATAGATAAAAACTTTAAGACTATTAGTACGTAATAATTTTACATTGGATTATTACAGATTTAATTTAGGTTTTAAAAATTTAGATTAAGTAATAAATATTATTGGTCATATATAGTTGTGTAAAAATAGTATTGATGCACTATCAATAGTAGCTTAAAAGATCATAAAAACTATTATACAAAACCATTTTTGTTTTTTGTGCACTAAATATCATGGTGGGAGAATATATGTCTTAAATTGAATAATTATAATTAGTAGAAAAAAAATTAATGTATATACCTTTATTTAATATCAATAAGTAAAGATATAATTTTACACAAGCAATAATATATCAAAACCATATTTATATGAATTTAACTAAATATTTTATTGGGTAAATATATAAACATCGAGATAATAATTGTAGCTTGTAGAATAAAATGTAAATAAATAGACAATACCAAGTAATATCTTTAAAATAAAAGATTTTGAAAAAATGGCATAAAGATTAGTAATAAAAAACACTGACATGAGTTTAGAAATATATAAATATGAATGAATTATGGTCTTTTTATTCAATAATATGTCAAAGTCAAATATAATAACAAACTATTTGTATGATTTACAATTAATGTTGTTTGATGGAGAGAGTGAATTAATTAATCAAAATTGGCTTACAATAAATTATATAGTACTTCATTTAATATATTATGCAAATATTTTTAATTTAAGTGATACCATCTATGTCTTTTTTAGAACTGTATTTTTTGTACTAGTTTGATTTTTCACAATGATTTCTTAATTTATGGCGTATTATGAACATAAATTTAAATTTTTATATCTCTTTATATACAAATAAAATATATGTCAAAATTCACAGATTATTTGTTACAATCCGCAAAATTCTATTTTAGGCTCTTATGACTATTTTAATATTTATTCATTTTGAATACTCTCTTTTGTATTTAAAATTGCAAAGTCAATTACTGAAATTCTTAAATTAAAATATCTAGGATGAGCACTTTCAAATTAATATTAAAATTTATCAGAGGAAGTACTATTTATATCTATCACATGCATTCAAACGGCTTTAGTAAATATATTGTAATTATTTACTTGACCCTTTACTAAGAAATTAAAATTTTTCAGTAAATTGTTATGCAGTAAGAAAAGATAGAATAGATAGATTGCGTAATAATTAGAAAAAATAAGTAGCAAAATGACTTTAAATTATATATTTATATTAGGCTAATTTATCTAAATGGCTTTATTTATAAAAACTTGAGGCTAATTTTAAATTAATGTCTAAGAAAGTCATGTAAACACTCTATGTAGGCAAATTAAAAATATATTTTAATATTATATAAAATATCCTTTCAAAATACTTAATAATGACTCATTTAATTTAATTATTCTATTGATCCATCATTTTCAAATTTAAAATTGTTAAAAATTTTGTATTCAATAATTAATTTAATGTTCAAGCATCATTTTCTATTTATTTATCGTTCTAATGAGGATTTAATAATAGTAGACCTTATAGCAGCTCTAAATTATTAAAATTTGTTTGATATCCATCTAGATCAAAGATGGTAATTTCATTATTGTTGATACTTACCTCAAATAAATGCAGTTCTTCTCTTTTTGTCCTTTTTAACTTCTTTCATTATGCTTTTACAAAAGTCTTACTGGCAGCCACTGCTCAAGAATTAAAATAACTAAATTACAAAATTAGTGCATCAAATTTCTTAATTTACAAGACAAATTAATTGCTTTTTGATTAAATTTAAGCTCAAATATATAAATTTTATACTTATTCATTATATTCAATATGGCGTTATTAGTTATACGTGTAGTATATTTGTTTTTGTCTCTCAACTAAATTAAAAATTCATGACCATTTTTTTACTTTTATACTCATCTTTCAAAATACATCTGCTAAATGCATAAAATGCAGATATTTTATAAGGATGCATTTCACATTCAAAATAGATCCCTATATTTTAAGTAACAGTGTATATTAATGTATTAAATGGTGCGTATTGATAGATAAGATATTAAATATTTTCTCAACTACTAGATATTTAATTCATACCAAATTTAATTAGTCTAAAATAACTATTTTAGTCGAGTTACTTTGAGCTATTATTAGAAAAAGCCTCAAAATAAGAATAAAAAAACTCTAGAGCTAAAAAAGGAGCTGAGTTCGATGCAAGCTCTTAGAATCTAAATTACATCAAGAAGTACACTTTTTAATAAAAAAAAAGTGTAAAATCAGACTATATAATACTCTTAACAAGTCTTAATTTTTGCAAATAAATTTTAAACCAGACTTTTAATTAATTAGTAATTCATCAGGTCAGTTAAACACTAAGAAATACTAGATGACTGATGCTATTTTTAATAATCTGATTTCGATTACCAACGCTAGTACAAATAAGTATAATTTACTATCCTATATTTAAAACTCGACTCAAGCTCATTAGCATAATATAATAATTTAAATAAAATAAAAATTACATATTAATAAATAATACCTCAAATATAACTAAGAATTCAAATACTTCTTAAACAAAGAAAAATCACTCTATTGCTTTAGTGCTATCAATATTCCAAATGGATAGATAAATTAACATCAACAAGCCTAGAGTCTTTGCTATGGCATCAAACATTTGCTTAGCAAGTCTCTATTTTGGTTACAACATTGCCACTTACAACTCTGCTTCTCAAGGTAATTTAAATAAATTATTTTATCATTAATTAATACATATTAAAATATCAGCCAAAAAAGTATTAAAAATTAAAGCAAAAAAACTTTAAAGATCACTCGAATAAATAGTAAAGAGTGCTCTTTTTTTAATTTTTGAAAGTTAAAAAGTCTTTCATAAAATTAAAAAATAATATCGGAAATAAATTAATAATTTTTAACAGTTTGTTTAAAATGATTTTTAATTATATTTTATAATAATTTAGTCATCATCAGTTTGAATGGTTGGAGAGGAACTGATAAAGAAACTCTTTATCCTTCACTCATTACTAGTTCTTTAGCCGCTGGTTGCATTATCTCTGCTCCAGTTGCTGTCAATGTTTTGAAGATTTTCAAGAATAACTTACGTAAAGCTTCTATGCTTCTTGATATTTTAACAATTGTTGCCTGTGTCATCCAACTCGTTGACACCCATGTCGCTAACTTAATCATTGGTCGTTTCCTTGCTGGTTTGATCATTGGTTTAAACTGTACTTATGTTTCCTCATTTATTGCTGAAGTCTCTCCCACTTAATTAAGAGGTGTCACTGGTTGCATTAACTAGCTTTTAATTTGCTTCGGTATCTGCGTTGTCTTCTTGCTTGGTTTGATTCTTCCCAGCAAGTAAGCTTTAATCGATGATCCCACCTACGACAATCAAGTTAATTGGAGAATTGTTGTTGGTTTCCCAGTTATTTTTACCGTTCTTAGATTCATTAACTTTATCTTATTTTTCAGATACGATACTCCTTGCGAACTTTACAAATAAGGAAAGTTAGATGATTTAAAGAATTTCCTTAGAGGCATTTACAGAGATGAATCTGAAATCGATATCTAAGTTAATTTGATTAAAGAATAAGTCAATGCCACATCTGGTTCTTCAAATAAAGTTGATGTTGAAAAGGCTTAAAATCCTGCTCAACCTGCCAACCCTGCCACCAACTCCGATATCTCTTCTACCAATAAAGAAAAAAAGAACGAACATCGTGCTAGCGATGATTTATCAACTGGTTCTGAAGAACACAACTATGCTAAAGAAAGTTACAAAAGAAGATGGTTATTAGGTCTTTTAATGTGTATTGGTTAATAATTAACTTGCATCAATGGTGTCAATTTCTACTCTAACTAAATTTTCGAAGATGCCAACCAAGCTGACAACGCCTATTACTATACTATTGGTTTGGGATTCATCTAATTCTTCGCTTGTTTAGTCAGTGTTTTCATTGTTGATAAGAAAGGAAGAAGACCTATGATGCTCTGGGGAACTGTTGTTTTGGTCATTTCTTTGGCCTTAATTGCTATTCTTTTGTCTTTCGATTTATTCATTCCCAGTTTCTTAGCTATCTGCTTATTCTTGATTGCTTTCTCTTTGAGTTAAGGTCCTTTAGTTTGGGCTTATCAAGGTGAAATGTTAGAATAAAAGGCATTACAAATCAACACTTGCGTTCTTTGGATTTTCACTCTTGTTATTGGTATCATCTTCCCTTACATGGCTCAATACATCAAGGCTGGTGGTACTTTTGCTATTTTTGCAGCTATTACCTTCTTATTCCTTATCTACTACAAGAAAGAATTTATCGAAACCAAAGGAAAGAGTAGAGTTGAAATCTACAGAGAATTCTGCAATAAGCCTGCTGTTAGCTTAAAAGAAAAATAACCAGAACAAATGAATGCTGCATGATTAAAAATTCATTTCCAAAAACTTAATAAAAATTAAATCTGATAAATTCTAATGAAAATGTATGATATTCTAATTATAAACAATTAACCAACAAATATAAACAAACAATATATAAATAAATCTTATCTTATTACTTAAAAATATGTCTTTACCTCATCTAATATTTGATTGTAGAAAAAAAAAATATATATATATACATATGTTTAAATCTTTTCCTAACTTTTACAATCCCAATTTTAATCAATTTCAAAACTTAATTTTAATCCATTTTTAATATAATTATTTCACATTCGCTTTATGGTTAGCTTTATTATCTATTTAATTACTAAAAAAATGTAATACCAACAAGTCAGTTTGTCTATTTCTTTATTAACTTTTCATTTTTAATAAAAAACTAACATTATAAAAAAAATGCTGTAAAAATTTTTATATTTCATTAAATATTTTAATTTAAATTTAAAAGTAAATTAAAATCATTTATATGAGATATAAAGCGATGCCATAAAACAATATTTTTAATTATATAATTGACTAATTAAAATGCTTAATGACTTTAAATAAAATATTAATTAAAAGGAAATTAATATAATTGAAATGACTATAAAAGTTATAAAGTGAAATGGCATTTTTAATTTTAAAACTGATTAATTACTTGGCTTTTGGAGTAATAAAATAAGGTTAAATTTTTGATACATGTTAATTTTAAAAAAATTTAATAATTTATGATAATAAATAAATATTAATTTATTCTTAAATTGAAATATTTTAAATGATTTATAATCATTTAAAATATGTAACTTAAAATAAAATTTTGTTTTGTTGGAGAATAATAACTAAAAAAATAAAAGTATTACAAAATAATTTAGCCTGATTTACAAATTTTCTATATTTTTTATTTAAATAAGTAAATTAATGAATCTTACTTACAACTATTTAAATGTGATAGAACAATTAAAGACTTTATGTTTTAGAAAATTTATTTTTTTACAAATTTTAATTTCATTCCAGATTTTTTCTTTTTCAATAATATTACTAACTAATTTAATAAAAAATTCTAACAATTTAAACCTTTATTTATAAATGTTCAATTTGTCTAGTATTTATTTACACTTCTAATTTATAATTTAAAAAAGTAACTTGGCCAATAGATATTTAATATTTATTCATTTAAACAAATTTAAAAAAATAGCTAGTTGGATAAAAAAAATTCCCAAATTAAAAAACTAATTTAATATAAAATTCTTACATTATAAACCTTTATTTATAAATATTCAATTTGTCTAATATTTATTTACTCTTAGATTTTATAGTTTAAACAAGTAAATTGATCGATAGATATTTAATATTTATTCATTTAAACAAATTTTAAAAAATTATATAATAAAGCTAGTTGGATAAAAAAAATTCACAAATTAAAAAACTAATTTAATATAAAATTCTTACAATATAAACCTTTATTTATAAATATTCAACTTACCTAACATTTACATTTCTATTTTATAATTTAAAAAAGTAACTTCTTCAATAAATATTTAATATTTATTCATTTAAGCAAATTTAAAAAAATTATGTAATAAAACCAAGTTGGATAAAAAAAATTCATAAACAAAAAACAAATACATAATACATTATTTAAATTTATTAAAATAAGCAAATTTTCAAATATTTATAAAATAAATTTAAAATTTATTTTATTTATTTATTGAAAATAAAAGTTTTTTATATCTAATTTAAACATATTTATGATTTACTAAATAACAGCTCGTTTTACTTTATCTCTTTACTTTTAAATTAAAAATTTTAAAAGATTTTTTATTTAAATGATAAAGTAATATTTTTATATCTAACTTAAAGATATTCTAACTTAAAAAGGTATAACCATGAATGAACCTTAATTATTAAATAGAAGTTGTCAAGTCATCATTTTAATTAAAATATTTGTTTTAATATTTATCAAAATTGCAAATCTAATTTTTTAATTTAAGCTTCACAGCAATCATAGCAGAAATATAGTTATAAAAAATATTTTAATTTATATTATCATTTTATCCATTAAATGAAATAATAGTTTTTATGGTTTTTATTAAATATTTGTATTATCAAAAAATAAAATAGGATTTACTGTTAAATTTGTTTTACTATTTAGAAATCGATCAACACACATAAAATATGAGTTGATAAAAGAAATAACTGCATTTGTGATTATTAAACCTTGAAAATGATAAAATTTAAATGATAATATTTATTAAATTATAAATTAGTTAGATTTAGATTATATTCATAAATCATATTATTTATACTTTTAAGTTGCTTAAATTTCAAATTTTATATTTGATAAGCACTTTAACTACTTTAAATACTACTTTATGTTTATGCATACACAAAAATTTTAATCAAAAGTTTATCTTAACAAAATAAGTGAATAATTAAAAATGGGAAAAAAAACTACTAATAGAAAAATTCATTTTTTTCTTTGAAAATAAATAAAAAAAATAAATAATTTCAAGCCTATGATTATTGCTATGGCTACGAACTTCCAGATAATTGACATCTTCTTTTATTATAAATTTTTGCTTATAAATTTAGTTTTTTAAACTAACATAAAAGTTTAAATCATTTTATTTAGAAAAAATTTTTTTTTAAAATTTAATCATCATAGTTTATATTGAAATGAAATGGCATTTGATAAAGAACTTAATCCTTTACTGATTACTTTATCTCATTCTGATGGTTTGATTATCTCTGTTTTAATTACATTAATCTCTTAAAGGCTATTTAATGCTTAATTTTCAACTTTTTAAAGTAACATAAAAGTTTTAATAATTTTATTCAATAAAATTTTTTCTAAAATTTAACCATCTTAAGCTTGATTGATAGGAAAATAACTTTTAAAGAAACTTCATACTTTTCTCCTTGCTTTCTCTCTTTATATATTTTATATAGAAGTATATTTTTGAATGTAATGATTTTACTCTCATAAAAATGATAAAAAATATCTTAAATTTATGCTTCTTGCTCTATTGACTAAAATTGTTTTAAAAGTTTGTATCAGTAAGTTGTTTATAAAGGTTTACATTTTTTTGATCAGATATTACCCACTTGATAAAATTTGGAGGTTTCAATAGATGTAGTAATTTGTTTTTAGTCTGTTTTGGTATGTTTGTAATTTTTTTAAAAAGGTTAAACCTTACTTTTAACTAAAATTTAATTCATGATGATAATTAACTTTTTTTATATATTACACTTTTAAATGAATTTTCAAAAATTATTCACATATTCTTTAATTTTAATTTGCTTACTAAAATGAGATATTTATAATTAATAAATACCAACAAATAAGTTAATTGTATTTGTTTCATGGGAGTTTATTTAAAACACTAAAAAAGATAGATTGATATAGAGATTCAAATTTATTTGAATTAAAACATAAGTAAATACAATCTCTTCATCTAACAGCATAGCTGATACTGAAAAGCTAAAGCTCTTATATTATTAATTGTGTAATTAACCTTGAAAAAGTTTCTTTAAAAAGTAAAAAACATTTTACATGAGTTTAATTATTATTAATAAAAAAGGATGTGTTTAAGCTAAAGAAAAATTTTAATAAGACGATATTAAATTTTTTGATTTACTTTTAATAAAAAAGACTTTAAAGTAAATTAATAAATCAAATCAATATCATTTCTAAATTTCACTATTAAAATTTTTGAAAAAGAAAAAATACTAATAAATGATAATTTTATTTTTTACATAAAAATTTATTACCCTTTGTTCATCATTAAAATTAATCAATTTACATATTAATACTTAAAAATTTTTCTTTTTTATTATTAAATAATCAGAAATGCTTGAAATATTTGCTTTGTTTGTTGAACGAATAGTTTTTGTAAAAAAATAAAAACTAATTCAAATAATTTTAAGTCAAAAAAAATAATTTAATGAAATAATCTAAATTAAAAAATGAACAAATATATCAAATTAAAAAAATTTCAACTTTCAAAAATTTGTAATCGAATAAATAAAGCTATTAAACAATCTAAACATATTCAAATTTATTTACTTTAATTTACAATACTAATTAAACAACATAATTTATTTCATTTTTTTACAGCTAGTTAAATATACTTTTTCTAAGGGCTTGAAACTTAAAAATAATATTTAAGATATGATCATAATTTAATCCAATATATTTTTGAATCTTATCAGTTCAAATATTTTTGAATACTTGTTTAAAAATTTGAATTCATTAAATTGGTTCTATTTTGTTATAAAAAATATAAAATTTTATGATAATTGCATCTCTTGTTTACTGATGTAAAATTTATACAATTTTAAAAATTTTTATGCTTTTTCTTTGCTTTTGTAGTAAAATATGATTTTTTAATGAATTAATTTATCTATTTTTAGTAATTAATTTAAGTTTTTATAATCAATTTGAATACAACGTAAAATTAATTGGTGATAAATTTTAGGTTTTTACAAAAATTGCTTAATGTTTATAAATTAAAAATTTTTGAATGTATTAAATTTAAATAGAATAATTAATACTTAACTTACATATACATATTTTGATTAATTAGCTTAATTCAAGCCTTTGGCTAAAATTTTTAATTAATAGGGTGAAATAAGGTGTAAACAGAATATATAAATATATATGATCAAAAAAAACCTTACTAAATATTTAGTGATTTATAAATAGTAGTTTTGTAAGTTAGTTAGTTAGTTATTGGTTGTTATATAAATTTAAGAGCTAATTTAAATTGATATTAATTATATATATATTATTTAATTATGATTATTGGTTTATGTATTTAATTATTAGTTTTACATATAATTTTTCTTTAGTGATATGTTTGAATAGATCCATTTATTTAAAATGTTTAAATAAAATGATGGAACTATTTGTGAATAGTTAGTAATAGTGTAATAGTAAATATCTAAGTTTTAATTTAGTAATTTTATTAAGAAGAATTAGATGATTTTGTTTCTATTTTATAGTTCATTCTAAGTATTCTATGCAATGAAGAAGGATTGTTATATTATAAATAATACGCTGTATGCCTTTTGATAAATTAATCAAGCTTACTAGTCTTGTCCTAATTCATAAATATGCAGATTCTTATCAAATACAACTTGTTTTTTTACTTTTGATGAATCTCTTTTGCTTTTTAGAATACCTTTGGGTTGAACTTAGGTTTATTCATTGGTTTGGTCAAGATTTGATGAACTACCCCAGACACTTTGAATGACAGAGGATTTGGATACTGTAGTGTGAATTTGAAGTTTTTATGGCATCTCAATGTGCTGTAATGAGATATTTTTCACTTATCTATTTTTAATCAAAGGAAGATTTTGCTAAGAGGCCGATGAGTTAGCTGTTGATAACATCTCATCGAGTGGTGAAGAAGTGCTTGAGTTGGGGGAATTAAAAATTGTAAGCTTTTTCCCTAATTATTAATTTAATTAATCATGCTAAAATGTTTATGAGTTCCCCAATTTAGAGTTGAGAGGTGCGTTGTTACTAGATATCTCTAGCAATTTTCTAGAATCTGTAATGTTTTACAAGTCCTTCAAAAGAATTTATCTTTGAGTGAGGTTTTTTGTAGATTATGACTAAGGAATCGTAATTGTGTTAGAATAATTTGCATTTACTAAATTTTTAATTTAAAATTTGTGAAAGCCTGAAGAAGAGTTTTCCATTAAGCTAGTCATCGAAGCTGGTTTTTTAATTGGAGAGGGTTCTGCAGAAGAGAATCCAACTCTATTATTTTTATTAGGACTCAAAAACATATTTAGTGTTGATCTAAAATTTTCCTCTACTTCGGGTTATTATTTTGTAAATTCAACAAACTTGTGGTTATTAGCTTAGCTTAGATTTGATCGCATCTCATTTGATTATTAAGATTCTAATTATTGGTTTTATAAGTTATTTTGTTGGTTTTATTAATTATTTAAGTCAAACGTTTGTGGGGTAGTAGGATTATAAGAAGGCATTCTATGTCTTTTACGCACAATAATTTTAGTATGAGTTTTTTGTTCATTCACCTCTTAATTTTCTTCATTTTATTTCTTTTCTTAAATATTTTGAATAATAGTTTCAACCTAGTTGCTATTAGAAGTATCTTGTTAGCGTTGATAAATTATATCACTCTGCGCACGGCGTTAGGTTCTACGAATAACACCTCTTTCTTAAATTTAATTAATTGGTTAGTTGTCCTAGTCCTAAGAGTTGCACTATTCCTAGGTATTATTTATAATTCGCTTTTTTTCGCCATTAAAAAAATCGCATTATTTATTTTAAGAAGGCCCTATTTATACCTAGCTATAACTAGCCTTAGTAAGTGTTTAATTCTAATTTTACTCGCCTTATAATAAATTTTGTTAAGAAGGTTTACCAATCAACCAGTCTTTTAATTACTCAGTGCTCATATTTTTAGCTATAAGAGAGTTCTTTCTTGAAGCAATCACTTAAGGCTAACTGGAGTTTAAGATGGATTGCTGAGATAAATGTGGTAAAAAAGAAGTTTTTTCCTAAACTTACTACTAAACTGAGGTGTTTTATTATTAGATTAAAAGTTGTCTTGGATGAACAGATCCCCTGCTTTATGGTCTTAAAAAATAATTTTAGCCTGCATAATGATTGTCTTATTTATTAAATTAAAGGCTAGCAGAAGGACTGGCTAACAATAGCTAGCCGGAAGACTTGAATATGCTTGAATCTTTTAGTAAACTCATGTTAAAAAAGCTTTAAATTTGCAAAAAATAACAATCAAAAGTGAGATATTTTATCCTATAATTTGTTTTTTTTTGAAGTTAATAATTTTTAATGTTTATTTTTGATTATAAGATTATAATATTCGTAAAAGGTAATGAATTAATGTTATCAAAAAATCTTAAGACTTAAATCTGATTTAAATCTAAATTGTCATTTCCCAAATGTAGTCAGTCTTTCACAGATTAATTATTTAGATAAGTATTAGTTCCTTTACTCACTTTCATTCTATTTATCTATTTTTATGTATCTCCATTTAAAATAATAAGTCATTATTTATATTTAACCATAAAAAATCTGAGGACATAAAAGTAATAAAATTAATGGTTACAATCAAAGTTCTGAGAAATTTACAATCTTCCAACCTTTAAAGATTTATATTTAGAAAACTGATATGCAATCTAAATTAAGTGAAAAATCACAAAATATAATTAAATACACAAAAAATTTGAATTAAAATTTATTGCATTTCTTTGTATGTATCTTTTAATTTTATATAAAAATTTAAGATACTCACAAACTCAAGCCAATTAGATATTATTTCTCTTCTACTACTTGTATAGTAATAAGCACACTAATTAATATCAGTATAACCTTACTCTAATATTAATTATCTAACTATTTTATTTATTAACTAACTTTTTATATCAATTATTTTACAAATTCTTTAACTTTTTATAAACTTTATCAAGCTTTTTTATAAATTTACTATCTTACTTACACTTATAACTTAGACTCTAAAAATATCTAACTTATGAGTTTATTGATAGTACTTTCTTGAGCATATCTATACATCGCTAGATACTACCCTGCATTATTTAATATCTCAGCCATGATATTAAATCTTATTAGCTCATAACAGCTTAAATTATTTTTTTTTTGTAGATCTTAGCTTTTAAAAAAGGAGTTCATTTCTATTAATAAAAGCCTCCTGAAAAAAATTAAATTAGAAAGTAAAGTCTTATTACAGATTTAAATATCTGACTATAATTCAATATAGATATTACTTTTTTTCTTCTAAAAAATATTAAAAGATACATACATTTTTACTTTTAATTTATAATAAACAAGTGTTACTAGTAATTATTTTATGCTTCTTAGCTGTTTAACAATATTTAACTATATAATTTCGTTTTAATATTTAATTTAGACTATTGTTTTTACTAGTTAATGCTAATCTAATATTAATTGTGCTCAAAATATTATTGTTACATATAAAAAATAAATAAAATTTATCTTAAGTTCTCATCGATCATAGGTAAATTAAACAAATTTTAATTTAAATAAAATTTATTTACAAAAATACTTGATACTCTAACAAAAGATTCTATTCGTATTTTGAAAAAAATTAGTATTTTTAATTTATTTTGGTTTGTAATAGTACTTACTTAATTTTAAAGAAATTAGTTAGTTAGAAAAAAATTGATTTGCCTAAATTAAAAATTATCTTAAAAAGAAATTATATAAAATATCTAATTTCCTCATTTACTATTATCATCAAATTCTTAAAAAAGATAGAAAAAATGTACTTTCCTTTAATGTAAAGTCAAAATTTTTAAAGTTTAATCAAATAAAATGTATTTACTACTAATACAAAAGCATTTACTTACTACTTTTGAAATCATTATTTTTTATAAAATCCATTAAATTTTAATCTTTAAAATTTGCTATTGTCTAGAGTCTAAATTTATGAATCATACTTAGGAGTTTTTATCTTAGTGTTAAGGTAAAAAAAGCAAAAATTTATTAATCTTTGTTTTTTTTATTTCTGAGTCTGAAATTAATATTATTTGTTCTAATAAGGATATCCTGTTGCCATCTACTTTAAACAAAAGAATAAAATTAATAACAAATTATCTCAAAGTAAATTTGAATTTTTCTTCTCAAACTTTATTATTTTTCATAGTTAAAAATATGTATATTAATTTTAACAAGTATAACTACATCTTTAAAAAAAGTTATTATTGGGTGATAAATATGAAGCAAATTGAAAAAATATTTTTATATAAATTTCATATTTAAGATTCTTCAAAAAAATAAAATTATAAATATAATTAAATACCTCTCTGAAAATGTATATTTTATAAATGTAAAATAAATTCTTATTGATTCTTTACTTTATTAAAAATTAGAATATCTCTTTTGCATAGAAAGTAATTGAAAATTAATTTATGAGATTAAAAAATCAAATTTGGAATATTTACAAAGATAAAGTAATTTACATCATTTAATTTTGATTAAATAATGCATCTTTTTTACTGAAATTAAAAATAATTATAAATTATTGAGTAATCTAAATTTTTCAATGCTAAAACTAATGATTAAAAAAGTATTTGAATTATTTTTTAAATCTATGTTAAGCTATAAGATTCTTCAATATAATAAAATGTAATCAAATTGCTTCTTAATCATCTAAATTTAAAATAATATATTAAAATTGACTATTTTTACTCTCTTTCTATTAAAATATTAAATAAATTTCTAATTTTATTTTTTTAAATTAACATTTTAAAGCAATTAATTATCAATTCATTTCTATCCTTTTATATTTAAGAATAAATCATCTTAAGAAATTTAAATTAGGTAACTAAAAATTAAAATATTTTCTTTTTCAAATCAAACACAATTTAAAATTCAAAACTGTAAAAAAAACTTATTAGTGATTAGTTAAAAAGAAAATGATATTGATGTTCCCTTTTCTTTAAAATACTAAATTTAATACCTTCAAATTTCAATTAATTTACAAGTAACCTAAAGGTAGAATTAGCTTTTGTAATTTTTGTTAATTAAGATTAAAATTCAGTAAAAAATCACTAAAAAAAATGGATATATTTACCAACAACTGTTTATTAATTATCTTATTATTTTCTGGTATTGTAAATGAAAAATATATTTAATAGATAATTTGTCTATCAATATAAAATATATTTTGTGAAAATTATAATTAAGATACTAAAATAAAATAAAATAATTTTTAAACTAATTTGTTTCAAAACATATTATTTTATTTATTTATTTATGTATTTATTTTCATTCATTTAAAAATTTATTTATTACCTTTTAAAGTCTCATGCTATTTTGAATACTAATTTTTACTAAAAGCTAATTATTTAATCAATAAAAAATAATGATTTATTTAAATTTAACTGTTTGTGAAATAAATTATTATATCTAATTTTAATAAATAAATACTATCATTTTTGTACAAAATATTTCAGATTATATTTATGGATTATAATTTGTCAAAAATTAATTGATTATATTCTCCTTTTTGTATTATTAAAACTAATTAAAATTTGTAAAATTTAGCAATAGAATTTGATAAATTTGAATAATTCATGTAAAATTTTAATTTCCTTCTAAATAATTTCTAAATTAATTTACTTCAATATTCTAAAACTCAAAATTCATTTCAAAAGCAGTTTCTGTGAATAAAAATATTAGACATTAATTTATAATATAAATTATCAAATAAGTTGATCCAATTTTTAAAAATAATTATATTATTTAAAATTTATTTTATATTTTTTTTATTGGTTAGATTTAAGTTATTATAAAAATAATTATAAAATAACTTGGTTTATTTGTTTCAGCTTTTATAATTTAAGATGAAATTATATTAGTTAAAATTGTTAGATAAAATTCTGAAATTAAATTTTAAAATCTTTGAAATATCAAATAAACCCCTCTTATTAAAATATTTAAAAATTTTTTCTTAAGAATTAAAATAAAAAATAGAAAAAGGGGGGAAATAAATTATGTATAAAGAGGCCATTTTATAAATTTTAAGAAAACAAAAAATTTGAATATATTTTAACTTTGAACTAATATTAAATATAAAGTTAAGTCATCCATATATGAATAGATATTAGTCATTTTTTTGAATCTTTGGTTATTATTTGTGATAATTGAGCAATAATTTGATATTTAATGTGTAGATTGATTTGGGATCATTTCGATTAGAAATCTAATTTTTTTATGAATATTTTTAATTTTCAAATAACAAATTAATTGAGGTATTAAGCCAAAATAGTATGTATTATTTTAAAAATTTATATGTTATTATAATAGATATTAATTTAAATTCTTTTAGATTTATAAAAAAATTCTTTTTTATCAAAATACTCTTATTAATTATAATTTCAAAGTACTCTTTGTTTTTAAAAAAGAATAAAACTTATGTAATTGATTGCTTGCCTGATTAATTCTTTTATATTTATTATATTTTTTTGAATAATTCTTATACAGTAACAATATTTTATTTGAATGATTAGAATCTTTCTTTTTCTAAAAACTAGATCCTTTTGGAAGAAAATGGAGACTCAATACGTAGCTACGAAAGGTAAAAAATTGAGAGTTTTATAAATATTCTAAGTATCTTTATTGAAAGGGATCAAACTAGATAATATATTTTATTAAAGTTTAATAGTAATTTATTTATAAATGAAATGAGAGGGATCTCTTATTTGAAGAGAATATTCGATGCTTTTATTACAGCATTCAAGAATACCAGGATCACCAATTTAATTCCACTTGCTTTAATTAAATTTTTTATGTTACATTTATTCATTTTAAAAAATGCACTAATTATTTACAATTTAAAAAATGAGGACATTCATATTTCAAATGATTTATATTTTTATTGTAAATTCTTTTGTAAGTTGAGTCTAAAAGCGCCTCTTTTTGTAATTGTTTCTCACTTTAAACAAGAATCAACTTTGAAATATTTTAAACAACAATTAATATTTTTAAAATTCAAAACTTATTCAATTTTTATTCTTCTAAGTTAATTTAAATCAGTTTTTGTGTAAAAGAATATTTTGTTGTTATTATTGTAAGCTTAATATAGATAATTTTAATGAGAATTTTAGAATAAATTTCAACAAAATACATTTGATGGAAATTATAGTTTAGGAAGCAGAGAAAAATGTAGGAAGTAACTTATATCATCAGGTAGTAGTTAAAATTATAGAATCCAAAAATAAGTATAAAGCAATATGGCCAGATAGTATTCAAGCTAAAATTATAGAGTAATTTCATTCAGTTTAAATTTAATCCATAGAGAGCAGTGTAAAGGAATAAAGTGTAAAAAGCTTAATAAATAAAAAAAGAAAAATTAATTGAATGAATATGGATTAAGAATTTAATAAGCTTTTATTAGCAAAGAGGGAATCTTAAAAATTATAAGGAATTTAGTTAATTTATTTATTTGAGTGTAAGTTAATCACTTGGAGAATAATCAAAGAAAAAAAATTAATTAATATTATCTAGTAATTGGAATGATAAAAAAACCCCAAATGAATGTTTAGTAGATTGATGTATCTTTTTGAAAAATTTACATTAATTGATTGATTGAAATTAATTTGAAGATTTTAAATTTGGATTATTATAGGTAAGTAAATAATTGATTGAATAAATGAATTTGTACAATTTAATATAGAAAAGAAATAATGAACAGGGAAAATATAATTTGAGATAATGTTTGTTTGTTTGTTTGATAAATAAATTATTTTTTGAGAGGTTGGTTGAGTTAGAGTGATTACTGATTTTTTTAGTTAATTAATTGTAAAATAATTGAATAATATAATTTTTGGATATTTTAAGGTTTCTATTGATTGTGTTACTATTTAATTTAAGTTTTTTAGTAGTTTTAAAAGGAGTTGTAGATTTATTTTAGCAAGCTTTAGCTTAATTTTAAAAGAATGAGAGATATTGTTATTAATAGAAATCTATATAATTGTTTATTATAAGCTGGAGTTTGATGGTATCTTGGTAGGTTGATTAATTTACTCGTATAAAGTATTTTTCCCATTTTTAGAGTATATCTGAAATCATTAATTTAAATAAAAAGATCTTTAGATATGACTAAATGAATATATTAATTTAGCTGAGATCTTTCAAAAGTTATGCAAGATAGAAATGTATTAGTCTTCAGTGTTTTATTTATTTAAGCATAGTTTTTCGTTTTCAATGATCTTTTCCATGATCATTTTGTACTTAAATTGGTCGTTTTGGCTTTTGAACAAAAATTTAAATTGTTGAATTGTCTTGAATTTTTGAGTCTATCCTTTAATTTCTACATTACCAAGAACATTGATAATTAACATGTTGGGCTTAGCGGGATTTGTATCTATAGAGTGGAGTCCAGAGTGGTTGAATGACAATTTAGGAGTGATTTTTTGCATATCTTTCATGCTCAAATTGGATTTTTTAGAGACTTTGCTGTAGTAGCAAATTCTGTTCTTATCTATACAAAGAACTCTGTCGTTAGAAAAGAGACCACTTTTGCTGACCTTCTTAGCTTTAGTGCATAAGAAGAAAGATTTTTCCTCAGAAATAGTTTCTAAGGTGCTAGTACTTTGGTTTGACTTGCTCTTTTTGTAGAGCTTAGTGATTGCTGGGTTGATGAGAGAGCTTGACATTGTAGTCTGCGTGTAGTATGTATGTATTTATATGATTTGAAGATAATGTAATTGGTTGTTAGTTTAAACTAATTCTGAGTTTTTTTTAGCTTTTTGATAGTATTTATTAAATTATTAATTATAAATTTCAATTTCTTTTACTTTTTCTTATTTTTAAAACATGAAGATAAAAACTGATAAAATTCTTTTTTATGATTAATCAAATTATTGATCTATTAACTTAATAGCTATTATTTACCTTTACATTCGGGTAATTGTTTGTGATATATAACTAAATCTTTAATCAGAATACAATCATAACTTTTTGACAAATTGGTAAATTTTTCTGTAATTATTTTTTTTTTCCATAATTTACAGTCGGCATTCAAAGTAATCAAAAATTTTCTAAAATATAATCTTCCTTAAATTAGTAAGTAATATTAATAGATATAGAAAAGTAGATAGAGAGAGAAGTCAAACCAACTTAGCAAACACTTAAAAAATCTTTCTATTTGAAAAGAAAATCTTTTAAATGTATAATGTAATATCAACATAAATTGAAGATTTACAAAATTTCAAATAATGTATTCATTTGCTGTTTTTTACAAATTATGCCTCGATTATTTCTATCAAGCATTATTTAAATGTACCTACCTGGTAAGTAAGAATTATTCCCTGACCTCGTAATCAGAGATATCCACTATAGGAGTAATTAGTAATAGCAATGTAATTTGTAATTTACTTTCAAAATAAATTAGTGCATTTGAATCTTTAAAAAATCAACACTTCAAATTCATTTTCCTGTTTTTCTATTTCAAATTGTTTAAATATTTGTAAACCTATGAAAATTTATGTTTTGTTTCATAAATGTTACGCTTGTCTATTTTCATAAAAAATGAAAAGTATTTTATTTATAAAATAAATTAAAAACAATTTTATCTCTTTTATGGTATAATTGAAATGATAGCTGTGTTTATTTTAAAATAATTTAAATATTTGTCAGCATATTTGCTTTTGATATTAATCTCACTCATCAAAGATATAATTTGAAGATGATTTTTTAAGTGGAAAAGTGAAAATTATGGCTAAGATTATTTGAAATATCTTTTAATGAGTGACTACAATCTAATTATTAAAAATTTTAAGGCAAAATATGAAAAAATCTTAAAAATGTAAGATATCTAGATACAAAATTTTAAATATATTAATAAAATTACTTCAAAAAATATTATCAGATAATTAACCCATTTAAATTTTATATTTTACTACCAAATTAATAGATCTATTACTTAATAAATCAATATACATAGATATATGAATAGATATATATACATAATTCCAAACATCGATTTAAAAATTTTCTTTTCAAAATTATTAATTAATTTCTTTATTTTATTTATAAGTCGATAAAATATTTTTAATTTCAAAAGCGTTGTTTATTGGCAGAGTTTGAGCGTATATTGCTTCTCTTCACGTTGCCATCAACAGCTGCAGAGGTTGCGCTTTTTTTCGAAGATGAAATCGGAGTTTTAACTGATTTTTTCTAAACACTTGCCTACATTTACTATTCATTATTATTATTGTACCTGCTTGATAATTTCTCTTAATTTTATGATTTATCCTTAGTGCTTCCCTACGATTGGTTGACGCTATTTGGAATCGAGCTTTTTTTCTTTTTTTAAAGTATCACCTTTTTTAGTTTATCGATTTGCTTGATAAATTCCTTAACCATTTTTTTATCAGTGCCTTACTCTTGAGAGTATTTGCTGTTTAAGTTTTATTAAGACTCGTTTGTGTCATAGTTTGCTGTGTTGTAATTTTCTAAAGAAACAGACTTCATCAGATGAGATTATGATGAATTTGAGTTATAATGCTTTTATGAATTATCTCTACTACTATATGATTCTTTCATTTATTTTTTACTTTATGGGGTAGAAATCATCAATCCCCCAGTTTTTGGGGGCTTTTATAAATTTACATGCTAATTATTAATTTTTATGCCTTCTTTAGACAACTAAGAGGAAGATCTTTTTTAATTTTCAATAGTATTTATAGATTTTTAAGTTGATTAGTCATATCCCCTTAATTCACTATCCTTTAATTTCAAATTTGAGCTGTAGCTTTTTGGAATGTTGCTATTGATGGACTCATTTTTAAATATTGCACTACACTTGCCTTTCTCTTCAAATTATACACTCTTAAACTCGCTTTTGTCTTTCTCATATTACTTGAATCTGGGTGCAAATTATTGGTTTTCATATTCATTTTATTAAAACTCGTCCTCTTACTCCTATTCAATCATATTTTCTTGATTTTTCGAATCTATTTTAATTGCTTTCTACAACAAACTTTATTCATCTTTGTTTTTTTCTATTTCTCTTGCCTTTAAGTCCCTGGTCATAAAAATTTTCTGATACAGAGCATTTATTTCTTAATTGTCCTCATATAGACTCTTTTCTTGGTGCTAAATATTCTAACTTCTAAGTTCTGACTCTAGTTTATCCCTTTGTCTTTTCTCTATTTCTAGCTCTTCCTTTAATTTGCTCAGCTCTTCTCTCCATTCACTCTAATCCTCTTTCTAAATTGATTAATCGTTCGCCTTTAAAAGATAGCTTTGGTTCTTAGTAGGATTTTCAAAGTTACAACGCTTATCCTAAATAATTTACTGGCTTTCAGCTTTTTGCTCTGATATTTATGCTAATTTGATAATAAATTTGAAGTTAAATTTAAAAACTCATTCAATTTTCATAATAAGTAATGAATATTTTACATTAATGAAAAATTAGCTAGTTAGGAACTACCGCTGGCTTAGTATTTCTATCAGAATAGCTACTCTAACAAAATGAATGATGTAAGCTACGCTCATTTTTTTAAATATCTATTTAGAGCATTTAGTTATGCACAGCTAGCAAATTTGAGTAACTCTAATTTATATTGTCTCTCTCATCTACAAGCTCCCTAAATTAAAACAAAAAATTAAATCAAAGTGTATTAATAGTCATTTTCTATTAATTTACTCAAAATTGCAACATTATGCAAAAATTTTAATAAATTCATGAATTAATTTTTCTATTTAAAAAGATATATCGAATAAATCTCTGATTTGTGATAAGCTAAATACAGAAAGATATTCATCTAAACTGAATCGTTTGCCTTAAAATAAAATAATTAAAAGTGGAATTTGAAAACCTGAGAAAAATTGAATATCAATATTATCTTTCTGAATAAAAATTTAAAACTGAAAGGTTGAAAATAAACTGGATAGAATTATTTATTAATTTAGAAAATTGAATATGCTTAACTAAGTATGTTAATTATTTATGAGTAAATCAAATAATCTTAATGCAGTTATTACTAATCATTACTGGTTTAGTTCTAGAAAAATATGTTAGCTTTATTTATATTAGATATAAATTAATTTGATTTTTGGCTTTCTTCTTTCTTTGTTTATTTATTTAAATTCAGCTCAGTATTATATTTGATTGGAATAATTTAATTTTAGCTACATATATTTAACTCTTTAAATAAATTAACACCTAATTTATTTTTCAATCAACCAAACAAACAATTATTCATTCGATTGGCAATAAGTTGTGATCTAGAGTTAGTTTTCAAGTTATTAATTTTCATTCTTTTGTAAACTATTTAAGTAACTAAACAACTTAATTAAATTTCACATGTCATTTAGTTTTATGTAATTACTATTTAATTATATGATCACCTCCAAATTTTTTGTTTTTTCATATTCCGATGAGTAAGACAATAAATCTAAAATTTTTCATCGAAATCCATCTTGTACTTATTAATGTTCAAGCATTGCAAAAAATAATTCTTAAAAATATCTTCTTTCATTCTCAAGTTTCATAAAAGTTGAAAGCTATTTTTGGTTAAAGTACTTTTTTTGTTTACTTTAATAATTTAAGGGAACAAAAATACTAGGATTCAACTCAATATGTATTTAAGCAGTTATTTTAGCATTTATAATTTTTTTCTTTTGGTAAGAGAAATTACACATTTCAACTTAATTAATGTTTTTTTATAAGAATTCAAAAAGAAATAAAAATCTATATAATTAGCTTTAATTTAAAAAAGAGATGTAACAGATTATTTTTAGCATTTATAATTTTTTCAAGCTAAATATTGGTTAGTGCGATTACATAAGAACAAAAATAATTGTCCTGTAAGATAAATTTAAAAATAAATAAAAAAATCTACTCAAAAGCTTATTTTTAAAAATGAAATGTAAATTTTCCTAAAATCTTTTGGATGTTACTTAAGATATTAAATATTTATTAGCTTTTATTTTGATTTTCCAAAGAATTTATCCAGTATTTATTACATATGGTATTTATTCTATATAATTAATTATAACGAAAAGGACAAAATTAAATTACGTGTTATTCTATCTTAGCTCATCCAGCTCTTTCATCAAATTCTGTCTTTCAAATTTTATTTAATCCAGCTCCTTTTAGTAGGCGTGCTTCTCTTCGAGCTATTGAGATAAAAACTCTTGATTTTTGTTCGAAAATCTGTTTAAATTCTTCTCAAACTCAGTATTCAGCCTTTGCTCTTATTCTTTTAATTTTTGCTATATTTCGATTATAAACTGTTCTTTTTAAATCATCAACTTTTGTTGAAGCTATTCATTTTGCTAAGCTAATTCACTATTAGTCTTTAAAAGCTTTTAATTCTCGCTTTCCAAAGAATTTATTCTCTCTTCCAGAATCCTTGTTCTATTTTGATAGAACTCCTCCATCTTTTGTAATTTGGAAACAATACTGTCTGTCCCTCTAGTCGAATAGGTTGAAGGAATCATTGAGCTGTTATTTTAACTATTTTAAATCATTGAATTTGAGCGCGACGATGCATTCTAAAAGCTCTATGGTAGCTATTCTCTGTTTGTTATACTTTGCTTTTATGCTTAGATAGAAGTTGAGTTAATATTTATTGTGGATATGTCGCCAATTGAATTTAAACCTCGATTCGTCTATTAAACGGTTGAATGTTAATATTATTACGATGTCTTTGATGGACTAAAAGTTGTTTAATCAACGTTATTTCTTCTAGCAGTAGATTCCTAATCAAGCTGATTTAATCTTTTCTGCAATTAAATTAACTCATTTTCTAATTCCTCTTTATTTTTTACTGAAATTACAGAATTATCCAACATACTTTTATTTCCTCTACCATAGCTTGCATCACCTCTAAAGCTTTACAAATTGTCTATTGCCTCTTCGTTATTTTAATCTTTTTGGTTGATTTATTGAGATTATTATTATTATTATTACTTTATTTAAGTATTTTGATTCAAATGCTCTTACAATTATTATTATTACATCTACAAATACAATTATTGCTATTATAAATTTTATTTTTACTATTAATTTAAATCAGTAAACCCTACTTGTTGCTTTTAAAAATGGTGCATCAAATTCTTATTCTAAAATAAAGGCACTTGCTATTCTGGCTATTCTTAAATTAAGTGATTATAATTATTCTTCATATTTAAAGCTCCTTGCTCTGATTTGTAATTTTTGTAGTAATAGCCGTTATCATCTTGCTAATCTTCTTGAATTACTTATAACTCGTTGCTAGTTTGATAATTTTTTAAAAGGTATTTATCTTTTAATCTTAGCATTTCTTCATTTGTAAATATGTTATTTAACTGATGATCGTTCACTTTTACGTCCAATTCATCTTTTTCATGAATGTGATTAGGGTTTCTATTTTAACTTTAATTTGCATACTGTTCATCTTAATCCTCATCATCGTTGTCTTTCTCTGCAGAATTTCTATCTTCTTAAAAATTGTATTATTTTTTTGATGAGCTTTAAGCTCTCTCGCCATATAAATTTTGGGAATAATCGCTTGCTTACTATTTACTATTCACTATAGTTGTGTTACTGCTTTATTAATTAATCGAATTAGTATAGCTATCTTCATTCTATTAATATGGACTGCTCTTCATATTTGGTGAGTAGTTACTCATTTATAAAACCATTTCATGCTAATTATTGTGATTGCTCTGATAATTACTATTATATACTCCTGACTTTTTAGTAAAAAACTCATTCAGCTAATTCTCTAAATTGTTAATTATATTATTAGTTGCTTCTATCTACTTCATATTTGAATCTAAAGATTCAATCGAAAAGTTCTCTTTATCTACATATTTTTGATCACTCATTTGCACTTTGAATTTAAAATACGCCTTTTGTAACACAAATATAAATAAATAACTAAAAAAAGATATAAACGAATTTCTGCTTTTATGATTTTAAATTTTTGCAATCAAATAAAATCTTTGTTTTAAAATCACAAAATCTTAAATAATTCCTCTTAAAAAGAAATTAAATCCAATCATAAGTCAAAGCAATTTTCAAAATTTTTTACTTTTTGAATTGGCAAACTTTAATACTTTATTTGAATTTTACAATGTTTTTAAATACAGAAAAGGTTATCTACTAAATTTGATAAATTGAATTTAATAAAAATTTTTATTTAACATATTATATCTGAATTCCAAAAATATTTTAAAAGAAAATTCTTTCAAAATATATTTCTCAATTAATAATTAGTTCCTTTATTTTTTATAGATTGTGAAAAAAGTAGAATCTTTATGATTGATTCAATATTCATAAAATTTAAGATTAATTGAAACAGACTTTAGTCACAAAAATAAAATTATTTATATAATAATTTTTTAATTTATATAAAATTAACATAGTTTATATTATATATCCTATTTTATTAATCAATTGCTGATAAAAAATATATAATTTTTAATTTTACAGTAGGAAAGTTATTTTTAGTTTTGACAAGGATAGAAATATTTTTACACAATTTACATTAATGAAGGATCACATTATTTTCCATGATAAATATTAATTTTAATTACAAATTTAATTAGTAAATATGTTTTAGAAACAAATTTGTGATTATTTGATATATTTGTTGAAATTTTAAATTATAAATAGAAAATTTAATAAGTTTTTTATATCAAAAATTAATCAAAAACGTTCATTAACAATTATTAAAAAGTAATTCAAAAATGATAAAAGCAGAAAAATATTTCAGTGATTTATAAGAAGTATTTTTTCATTTGTCTGAATATTTTATGATAGAACTATAAAAATAAAATTTATTCAAAAGTTTCTCAACTCTCCTTTGCCCACACATACAAGCATCCATATTGATTTAACGTAAAATTCTTAAAAATTATTCATTTTTTTAAAATAAACTGATATCAAATAACTTCAATAGTATTTGATAATACAAAATTTTAGATAAAAATCATAGATCATTATTAAACAAAATAACATTTAATTCTTTCACACAAAATAAGGTAATAAATTATTTATTTATATCCATTTCTAATTAAAGAGAAAACGACCTAGGTGATGAAGGAATATCTGAATTAAGTCAAGGTTTAGATTAATGCGCTAACCTTAAAATATTTTTAGCAGCATTGAGGTAAAATTTTAAATTAATTTTTGATAGTTTTTGAATCATTTCAACTTACCATCATAGATTAAATATTATAGCAACTAAAAAGTTAGACACTCTCTCATATTCTTTTTATTATTAAAACGTTTTTTGTTTCATATATTTTTTAAATTCAAAAGAGATAACTAAATTAGTAATGAAGGAATGTTGAGTTTCAGTTCTAGTTTAACCAAATTCAAATATCTAAATTATTTGGTACTCTAACTTGAGTAATTTATTTACATAAACTAAAAGATAGAGATGTTCAAAAAGTTTAAATTAAAATTTAAAAAATATTTAAAATTATAAATCCATATTCATTAATTCTTCACAAAAAAAAATTAATTATTTAAAAGAGAAAATGAAATTTAAGATGAGGGTGCTAAGACCTTAGGATTGGCTTTAGAAAAAATGATTAACCTTACAGATTTATATTTATTACTGCCGTAACTCTCTTTATTTTAAAAATCTTTGAAAATTATATAAAAATTATTAATAAATAGATTAAAATAAGAAAATTCTTCAACTTTTTCAACTAAATTATTTTTATTATATATTTTATTTTGCAAACTCATAATATTTTACAACTATTATTTAGAAGTAATCCATTAAGAGATCAAGGAGTATATGATTTAGGTTCTTCTTTGGCTAAATTAGAAAATCTCACCAATCTGATTCTCTCTTTTAAGTAATCAAAAATAGTCTGAAAAATGTTTAAAACTTCTAATTATTTTTACTTTTTAGAATATCTTCATTTCTTAAATATCAAAAAACGAGAAAAAAAACTTAATTTGATGATTAATTAATTGATTAAAAATGTAATTTAATTTTTATTTAATAATACATTAAATAATATTTAATAGTGATTAATCGCTAGGCGAATTAAGTGCTAAAGGTTTAAGCCTTGCTATTGGTAAATTAACCAAATTATAAAATTTATCTCTTGACCTCAGGTAGAAATATTTAAAAAAAATATTATTATAAGTATTTTACCAATTCTTTTATCTTCATCATGTGCTATTCATAAATATCTATTTATTTTTTATATTAATTCTTAATAAATAGTGAAAATCAAATTGATGATATTGGATCAGCTGAATTAAGTACTGCTTTATCTAACTGTAAAAATCTCAAGATTTTGTTAATTGATCTCGGGTTATATTTAGATTTATATTGAATTATATTATTTTTAAACTTCTTTTTACTTTAATCATGTAGAGAAATTCAATCTCTATTAAATAAATAAATAAATAAAATTAAAATAATTTATTTCTTTAGAAAATACAACAAATAATTTTTACTCATTTATTATTTTTAAAAAATAGTGTAAATATCATAGGCAATTAAGGAGCTTCTGCTATAGCTTAAGGAATATCAAACTGCCTAAATCTATTTAGCTTAACCTTATCCTTAAGGTAAATAATTTTTTTTCAATAATAAATTATTAATTTAATAAATAAATTTGTATATGAAACCAAATCGAGAATATTCATTTTATTGAATAACTTGCCTTGAAATCAAAACAATTTTATCATTAAACTTAAAATATATATTAAAACTAATTTGTGTAAAAATATAAGAAAAAAAAATTGAATAAAAAAATATATATTCACAAGAAACATTTTTAATTTAAATTTAAAAAAAGTATGAACTCAGTTAGCGAAGAAGGAGCCTTATCTATAGTTTCTGAAATTAAAAATTGCAAAAATCTATAAAGTTTAATACTATGTTTATCGTAAAATATTAATAATGATAACTTTATTTCACATTTAAAATAAATAACATAATTTTGATCCTATAAATTAATTATACTTTAATCAACAGTAATAATGAACTTGATTAACAAGTCTGTCAAAAATTGAGAAGGAGAGCATTGAAATTTTAAAAACTTACTTAAGCAAATATTGATCTTTGACAATTCAATAAAATATTATGAAAGAGTTGACTTATTTACAAAAAAATATGCTTGTCTAAGATGATAAGAATAAAATTAATAAATATGTATTTTTATTTTTGATATATTTAGTTCATAATAAATAAAATACTTACTAAAATGATACCATTAATTTTAATAAATTTGGTTCAATATAAAAAACAAAAACTATTTTCCTCTTAAATAAATTAAAAACAATTAAAAATTCCAAATCAATTTAAAGATTTTGATTATTTTTAAAAAGGAATAAGTTTTAAAATGAAATTTTTTATTTAATATTTGACATTTTATGTTTCAAAAATAAATTAATATATTTTATTGATTACATGCAATTTTTAAAATTAAAATTAATTTGTAAATAAAGTGTAATTATTTGATGAATTTTTAAATATTTTATATCATAAAGATTTTTGTATCTACCATTTTGTTTTTTTCTTTACTCTTAAGATAAAATTTTAATTAATTACAATTTAAAATTATGATTTGAAATGTTAAAAATAAATTTAAGCTAGAAAAAAAATCGAAATTTAAAACAGAAATAGAAATATTTAAGTTAAATAAATTCAAAAACAATGCTTAAATTATTTTTATAAAAGTTTTTTAAAACTTTAACGAGATTAGAAAAGCATCAATCAACTTTATTTTTGAGAAATTTCAATTTTATTACCTATATAAGATTGCTTGTTTTACTTTAAATTTTTACATTCATTTTAAATAAGATCAATACTAAAATTTTTATCTTTTTTTAAACAAATGTCAAAAATACCTCTATGAAATTTTTAAAATATAATATGTTGGGTGAGCAGCTTAAAATATTTGAATTAAATGGTAAATTAATCTTATTTAAATACATATATTAAAACTCTTTGAGGTATTTCAATGTTAATCGACCCTCATAAAATTTTCCTCAATATAAATAAATTAGATGAGGAAAAAAAATTTTTAAAGTCACAGATGCCTAGGGGGAAGAATATAATTATTAATTAAATAAAACAATTTAAAAACAAAAAAATATTAAAGAAAATGCAGTAATAGTCGATACTAAATAATAATATGTAAAACTCGTTTTAGTATAATTAGAATCTCCTTGCTAATAGAGCAATGAAAATAGTTTAACCGTTTGCTTAGTAATATTTTTAGATGCAACAACAACCTAGGATTTCATAATTTTAACATGATATGTGTGAGATCGATAAAAAAATAGTTAAGTGTGCTTTCAAGAAAAAAAGAATGTTGAAAAGATTACTTACATGGATAGCTTTGCTGAATTAGGAAAAAGAACTAGAAAAAGAGAAACTTGATTTTTAGATTTATTGCTAAACATATACTAAAAATAGCAATATGCAAGATACAAAGAATTCATAGAAAGTTAATAGTAATTGTATTGAATCTGAAGAAAAAAGTTAAACTCTTCAAAAGAAACCTTCCTAAGAAATTAAATAATCTTCATAAACATTTTCAGATGTAAACAAAAGCTCTTCTTTAAATACACCATAAAAAATAACTGTTACTCCTACTTAAGATGCTTGCAATAAATTACCTGATTAGAAAACTTAACAATTAAAGAAAGAAGTTATGTAATCTAATGATACTTCGTTTGAAGAAACTCCAAAATTTAATTAAAAAAAAGTTTAATCACCTTTAGATTTATAAGAAAATAGCACTTAAATAGAGAAAAGAGATCATTAGAAGTTATCTGATACAATTAGAAAACAACCAAGTTCTTTGAATGATTCTTAAGTATTTGATAAAAAAAGAAGTGTTAAATAAGTTTCGGAATTTAATTATGACGAGTGCCAGGCTGATTGGGAGAATAGTAGAGAGATTAAAAAAAAAATGAAAAAAAGTGAAAAATACAAATAGAAATTGCTGTAAAAATAATAATAGAAACATTCCTAATAAACAGAAAAAAATAGTTAAAAGTCTTTAAAGTCATAAAAAGAAAAATTCAAGGCTCATAAACATTCCTAATAAGAATAATAATATAATCTATATAAATCATAAAATTACAAATAAGTTAAAGTTGAAGAAACGAATTTTGACGAAGATTTTGAACGAAACTCGGATTTCGAATTTGAAGAAAATAATAAAGATCTTAACAAAAAATAACATAAAGTTGATATTAATCAAAATTTGATTGAAGATACCAATAATTTCTAAAAAAAATAACAAGATAAAACATTTGCTGAAGATAATTAAAAAGATGATAAAAATGAATCATAAAATTAACAATAAAATTAGTAAGAAAATTGTTAGTAAAGTAAAGATTTAAATAATTAAACTCCTTTTAAGCCTATTTGTGAAAACTAAAGTTCTAGAGAGAGTTCTTTAAATAAATAGTAGTCTAGAGAGAAATAATGGTCTACTTTGAGTACAGAAACAAAAACACAGAGTTAAAATAATCATTTACTGACTTCTCCTAATGAGAGTGCTATAGAATCCACACAACCATCATAAAATGAATAGTTTTAGTCAAGCTTAATGTCTTAATCCAATGACTAAACATAGCTTATATCTAACTTTTCAAATACAAAAATAGAATAGCTTGAAGAATAATTAATTGAATTCATCTCAGAAGGACAGAGAGATCTTGATTCGGTGCTTGAAAAGGCTTTCCATCTAAGAGAATAATTTGGACTAACAAAGAAAGACTTGACTTTATCAGAAAAATGGTATAAATAATTTTTGTTGAAATATTAAATAGAATTTGAAGAATGAATAAAATACATTTTTAATAAAAATTTATGGCATTTAATTTTACTTCTACTTAATATTTATTGTTTATCAAGTTTTATGTTTATTTGTTTGTTTGATTTTATGTTTAACTGAGATTTTTTAAAGATAATTATATCGAAATTCTAGATTAAGGCGCTATTTGCTTATATTAAATAATTAGTAGAAATAAATATCATTTACATTATTTTATTTTTGGCGGGATTAAATAACAAACAGATAAACAAACAAATATTTTTTGGTTAAAATCTAATAATTTTTTGATTATTTAATACTTGCATAAGAATCTAATTCAGATCTTCTTTACTTTTTATATTTACACAATTATTTGCTGAAATAAATAAAATGTACAGCTTTTAAGCAAAATAAGAAATAAACAAAAAACAGGTTTAGGAGGAACCAGCAAATGTGCATATGATCCCATTTAAAATTGAAGTTGATGGTCCTGCTAAAGTCAAAGAGTACTTTGAATCTATAATGTAAGAAAAGAAAAATTAACAAACAGGTGAATTAGATCATTACAAAACAAGTTTATATGGTAGAGAGCTCTTGGGAAATCAAGTATAGCTCCCAGAAGGAATATAAGCTCATTTTTTCAAACGTAATGCATAAGATTTTGAGAATATAAAATTCAATGAAGTAAATAAATGTAATTTGTATTAGTGGCAACATGATGAGAAACCCTCGCTTTCAGATAAATTCTAATCTAATGCGATTTATTTATAAATAATGTAGGAATTAAGCAAAGAATGAATATTTGTTTAAACCTATATATAAGTAATCTATTTATTTTATATTTACGACGTTTTTTAATCAGAAAAATACTATCAAAATAAAAAAAATAATTCTAATTATTTTCTAAAACATTTTTGAAAAAAAATTTTTATGTCTTAAAAATTGTTTTGTGATTTTTAATAGGAAATTATTAGAATTTATGTCAAGTTATTTTTTAGAAATGCTTTTCTAATAATCAAAACCTTTTAAAATAGTAGAATGAAATATTAAATTATAAATAATTTTAAACAACATTTTTACCTTCAAACTAAAAATTATAAAAAAATATTGTATAATTTAAATGGAAGTAGAGTAGCATGCTAATATTACCTTAGATTTAGATGTATAAATCTTAGAATAGCTATAGAATAAGAAAGCATTAATTGATAAATAATTATAGATTCTATGCGATTTAGAGAATCAAACTAAAGAAGAACTTACTATTTGGGAAGAAAAATGCAAAAATCTTAGATAAATTTACAATTATTATAACTATTCCCAAGCTCAATATCCAAGAAATTTAATATAGAAGGAACCTATTTAGAATGCAAAATTTATCCAAACAGAAATGTAAATTTAGTCCTAATAAGCTTAAGAAATGCCATAAGTTTAACAAAAGCTTTAGCAAAGCTAGGTTCTGGAGAGATTCCAAAAATAGTAAAATCAGGAAATAAAGAATGAATCTATTGAAAAAAAACAAAATTCAGATGAGTTAATGTAAAAGAAATTAATTAATTTATCACCTATTTAATAAGATGAAGTTTAAAATAAAAATGTTGCTATGAAGAATGTGTAGCATGAAGATGGAGAATTTGAAGATGATTTTGAAGAGCAAAAAGATAATTCAAATAAAAATGAATTTAAGTTATAGAAAACTTCTCAAAATAACCAATTGAAAAAAATGAAGCCTGCTGCTTAAAATTTAATTTAAGAAATAAATAGTATAAAAGTTGAAAAAAAAGTAAGAAATTATACAAAGAAATTTACTTTCCCTAAAGACTAAATTATAGCACCATCAGATGAAAATCTTAAAATAGATAGAAAGGATGAACTATAATAGCACTAAAAGCTTGATAACTTTAAAACCTTTGAGCAATACATGGAAAAGTACATCAATAAATTTCAAGACGAAAATCCACAAAACATTTAAAAATAACTTCAAAAAGCAAAAAAAATAAAAACAATTCTAGGTGTCCCTGATGAAAAGCTAATTATTTCACACAAATGGCTCAAATAATTTAAATCTCAGATAAGTAGAAATCCTTAATGAAATTAAATTATTTTGAGTTATTTATTATTTGCTTACAATTCTATTATTATATGTTATATTTTCAAATACACTTTTCATCCAAAATCTAAAATTTTATTTTCAATTCAAATTTCTTTGTTTGAAAATAATATCTCACTTTAAAAAAACTAAAAAATAATCATTTCAAATTTTTAACTATTTTTGCTTAAAACAATAACAAAATGAAATATGAATGATTCTTAATATATTTAACATTCTCACTTTTTCCTTCTACTAGCTAGGATTTAGATTGAGCACCTATAAAAAAACTAGTAAATTCAATAAGTTAGTTTATAAATTTATTAATTAAAATAATGATATGATTGATTATTAATATACATTTAATACTCTTGTTTGTTCATACTGTATGTTAGAATAGAATTTTTAGATTTATTAAATTCAAATACCTTAACTTAATAGTTATAATTTTAACATTTTTGTAAACTACCTAATTAACTAATTAAGTAAATTATTTTTTGACTTTAAACAAAAGTACCAATTTAATTAGAGTTATACAAAAATAATATAAATTTTAATATGCAGGGAATTTGTGATTTAATTTTTACAGCTTTTTTTAAACTAAATAAATTAATAAAATTACATTTTAAACATTAATAAATTACAAATATCATTTATCACTTTGAATTTATTCAAGTAAAATTTTTAACTTTTAACAATAATTAATCATTTTGCCTTCAAAAATAAGAAATCTCCGCCTAGAGTATATGCTACTAGAATGTTACGAGATGGATGATGCTTTATGCCTAGTACTTCGTCCTGTGAGACTTAGAAGAATGATTAAATTTTAGAATCCTTGGCACGATAGCAGTATAAATAACCTTTATTAGTAACTCCATAAACTAATCTTTTTTAAGCTGATAAAGAACCTGAAGCAAAGTCTTCATTTCTATCATTTACGTATTAACTGGTTATCTCAAATGTTTTTTTATCTAAGATTACTAACCTGTTACTTTTTTCGCAAACAAAGTAACCTTTTTTATGTCTTGATTCAATAATGTTAAATATTTCTACTTCGTTTGCAGATTGGTTTTCTGTACGAGGTAATTTTATTTACTACTATTACTAGCCTGTTTTAGAATCCCAAACTCTAATGAAGCCATCTGTTCCCACAGAAATAACCTCTTCTATTGAGGGTACAATCAAATCATTAATATTTCCTTCTTACTTAGATCTATGCTCCATAATGATAGTACCACTTTTTAAACCATAGACTCTTATTAAATTCTTATTATAACCAACTATCAAATGCGAAGGATCAGCTCCGAATTTAAGTGAAGATATGCTCTCACTTAATCCATTATCTATTTTCTTCAAGCTTTTTCCTGTCTAAGTCTTCCAAACTTTTATAGTTCCAACTTTATCACCTGAAACTAATATTTCACCATCATCTGAAAAAGTTAATGCATGAATGGCTTCTTCGTGGAACATAAATTATTCGTCTTTTTAATAAGTTAAATCAGATCTTAATTTCATTAAAACACTATCCCAAACTTCTATTATGCCATCTGCACTTCCAAGAGCGAGATAATTTCCATTTTTACTGAATTCTGCACATAGAATTCTACTTTCACCTCCAAATTAAACTAGCTTTTCTACCTTGTTGATGGGCTTTATTTAGAAAATAAAGAAGAAATTTTTAACACTATATTTTAATTATTAAAATTCTTTACAATATCTTCTGTATCTTCAGTGTGTGGTACTTAGCCTGTGAATAAATCTAATTTAATCCCTGTTGTAAGTTATCCTGATTATTCTTAAAATTTCAATGCGTCTCCTAATAAATAATAAGTTTTAATTTAAAATGAGCATGAAATAATAAATTATTTACCTAATAACTGCAAAAGACGAGAAGGAGGAGCAGAAACAACTTCCTTTAAAAGAGAGCTAGCAAGATTAGCTCTTCTTTTTTCTTTTGTATATTTATCTTGATACAATTCTCTAATATCAATAGGTATTTTTTTTGAGAGATAATCTAATCTCAAAGCTCTTTCTTTGAATTCTTCGAAAAGTCCAGCAGGCTTAACAGCTTACTTAACAATGAATTAAGCTGCTACACTTTCTCCTAATTCTAATAATTCACAGACAACTATTTCATATAACTCCATTAACTTTTTTCCAGGTAACTTCATGCTTTATACCTCATTTAAAACCTTATCCCATCTACCTTCTTTAATATTTTCAACAAACTACTCAGTATTACTAACTACATTCAAAGAAACCTATGTTTCTTCTTGTAACTACTTTAGAGATTTTACTAATCCATTTTCTTTCATGAACTAAAGCATAAGCTTTACAACATCTTCAGTTTTAAATTGTAAAGACATGTTTGATTATTCTATCAATAATAAATTAAAATATAAGTAACTAAATAAATATTTTTATTTGGATATTAATCAAAATAAATTATCAGCGTCTAATCTTTTTCTACTAAATGGATCAAATATAATACATAATTAAATCTAGATATATTTTCTATTTTTTTATGCTTAAATATAATTATAAACAAATAGCAACAGCTAGTTTCTATAAAAAATATTTCTTGAAAGTAAAAATTTACATTAATTATTCTAATCTAATATAAACCTAATAAGTAAATTTACTAACTTGTATATGATCAATTGTATTTGGAGGTATTTGAATTTAAGTAGGTGCTCATAAGCATTTTATTAAAAATTTTAAATAATTAAATGCTTTTTCAAATTCAGGAATTATGTTATGCATAGTACTTTACTAAACATAAATAATTCAAATGTAATAAAGGCTTTTAAAAAATCTATGCAATTTATAAAAGTTGTGTTTAATAAAAAAAGATAAAAAAGCTATTACGAATGACTTGAAATTTAAAATTAAATTCATTTTTTTAACAAATAAATAAAATAATTTATCTAAATTGATTTTTTTTTGTTTTGCTTGAAATTTAGATAAGGATTTGATTTAATGAATTATAAGATTTCTTTTTATGAGTTCAAATTGGTTTTATAGTTTGGTGTATTAGAAATTTGAGAGAATAGTCAATTTTTAACTGCATAATTTATTCTCATGCTTAATTATTTATTTTAACTATTAATTAGATTTTTGGTTGGTAAAAAAATTGATTTTTTTGTTTGTTTAATCAAAAGAAAAGAAAAAATATTGGTCGAAGTAAGCAGTCTTTATAAATACTTAATAGGAAGGTTAAAACGCTCATTAAAACATATAATGAGTTTGAATAAAAATATTGATAGCTAATAAGAGGGAAATGGAAGCATTTAGAAAGTTAATATTCTAGCTAGCAGAATTTAAGAGCCTCTGAAGCTAAAAATTCTTATCCTTTAAGGGACAGAAATAATGGTTAAAGAATTAGAAAATATCAAATAATGTTCAAACTTGATCAAGCTAGATATTAGCAGCAATAAGATATAATCTTTTCCTAAAAATGTTACATTCAAAAATTTAACATCTCTTAAGTTACTCTATCTTCATAATAATTTAATTGATGATGCTGAGAGCTTATATAAGGTCTTCGAGATACCTAATTTAATGTATCTCACTATTTTCAATAATCCTCTATCAACTAAATGGTCACTTCGTCACTTTGTTGTTAATTCTATGCCAAATCTATTTGCTTTAGATTTTAATGCAATTTCTGATGAAGAGAGAATGGAAATGGTAAATCAAAATTTTTTTATATAAAAATTAAATTGTTTTTTTAGATATCAAAAACAGATAGATTTTATGCTCTTTCTCCTTCTACAAAAATAAATTGGCCTCTTATTAGCATTCCCTCTGAAACTGTTCTCTAAGATGACGACTACCTCCTCTTAATGAGAGAAGAAATTAAGATTATTATTAAAAAATATTCAGAAAATTCACCTGTGGTAATAATATAAAGGATATGGAGAGGTTATGTGTGCAGAAAATAGCTCAAAAGCAAACTTAAAACAGCTGAAGATCGCTTACAGATGTCGTTAAGGGTTTCTGAGCATTGGAAGAAGCATACTATGAGAAAGTTAACTCTCAAAACTTTACTATAAGAAAGAGGCAAGGAATATTTATTATATGAAAAAAAATCTTATAAATTTCATAGAAGTCTTGATATGCTAAAAAGATTGTTTAGGGATTATTTGCATAGATTTCGTATAAAAAAGTAAATGTAAATGGCAGCTAGAATTATATTAAAAGCTTTCAAAAAGATGAAATAGTTTTTAAATTCATATCAGCAAGTACTCTTTCCGTAACCTGCTCTTCCACTATCTACTAACAAGCCAAATTAAATGACTCCTGCTAATAAATTCTAATCTCCTTAGTATAAATAAAACTAAAAAAACTCTAATAATTTAAATATGCACATTTAAAATTCAGAAAACAACAGTATTTAGCCTAGTCCAATAATTATTTATTTTCATCGTGATTAAGTGAGAGAATTTAATAAAATATTTAATGACTGCTTCAAATATATATAAAATCAAGATAAAGTTTAGAGCATTTATAATGAAGTTAAAAAAAGTCTATTCTCAAAGTATGTAAAAAAAGCTGAAAAAGTTTTGGGATTTCGTGTTATAGAGAGTTAGGAATCTAAAAATCATATTTATTACAGCAAGTATCCTTTTAATGCTTTAATGCGTCCTTCGCTTAGATCAAAGGTTTTGTTCACAAAAACAGATCAAAAATACTACGAAATGCAATATCACCCCTTCTTTAATAGATTTAATAGCTATATTACTTTGCCTAATATGGATAGAGAATTGAAAAAATAAATTATGACCTAACAAGATTGGGAGAAATTTAATTATCTCAGTAATAAATTAAAAAGATTTTAACAAAAAGAATACGAGTGCTTAATGGAATTTTAATGCCCAGACACAAGCATTGCTACAGCTTTCACAAAGCAAGTTATTTAATACAATCACATAGCTTTCCATGGTACACAAGAAGAAAGCTAAAATCAAGTTAGAGATTTATATAAAGAATAAGAGGATCAATTAAGAAATAAAAACAGATCAGAACAATAGGAAGAAAGTAATTTTCTTACTAGTGTAGCTGATCAAGCTGAATAAATTTTACCTAAGAACCCAGAAAGTTTAGAACAAAAGAAAAACTAAAAAAAGCCTCTTTTTTTAGTATTTTTTAAGAATTATCTAATTCAAGTGTCTGCTGCTATTAAAATTTAAAAGATGTGGAGATATCACAAAAGTAAGCCACAACAAATTTAAGTTTTTGCAATAATATAACAAAAAAGAGCTTGCAGTAAGCTTCAACATTGGTTTCGTAATATCAAGTGGTACCATAAAAGATCATTTTACAGCTAGCTTTCCTATTATGTGCATTAACAAATTAATACAAACACAGTGTATCTGCATTATTCTACTTATGAAGAGCTTCCTAAAATTTATTAAAAAACTGTTCAAAAGAAAACTCTAATATTTAAAGAATAAGATAACATGATTTAGTACTCTCCTCTGAGAGGAACAGCAAGGCTAACTTGGAATTTTGATAATTTAGAGCAATAAAAATTCATAGAATTATGTAAAAATTTTTTTAAAATATAAAAAGTTAATTTTATATTATTGATAAAGAAAAAAGAATATTTCCAAAGTGGTTAAAGTTGACTGCAGATTAAAATTCTAAAGAAATGTCTGATGAAGAATATTGTGGAGATATCATGCATTTAATTCACGTATCTACAAAAATAGGACTACTATAGATTGGAGGAATGAAATATCTCAAAATAGAATTTGCTTCTCTCCAAGAAGCTAAATACAGAGCAGCAGCCCTTGCATTAATAACATACAGATTCAAAAATAATGGATACTTTATTAAGTTTTTTACTTATTCGTAAATATCAAATTATACATTTATTCTTTCTGAAGAGACTGAGCTCAAAACAACTTATGGTAAAATTTATTAAAATTTTTAATTTATCATTTCAGGATAACTTTTAAGTATTTTTAGTATGTATATTAGTTTTATTTAATCTCTTAGCAAATTTTTCATATTTGTTTCCTATCAGTTTAATAATATAATTTTAAAAATCTATTTTGAATACTTATAAAGAGAATTTTCAAAATATATTTTTTTCATGATTTACTTTTTTGACCAAAAATTTGTTGATATTCTATAAAAATTTGTTAAATTTTTTATTAATAACTATTAGACATAAATTTAAAGTATGACTAAAGCAGATGTCTTGCTAAAGAAGAGAAATCTATTAATAATCCTAACAGTTTATTCTTGAGTAGTTAAAATAAAATTGAATTTAATTCGAAGGCTAGTAAGATTTGCTAATTGAGCTAAGTGGAAAGCCTTGTTACTTATAAAGAAACGATGATTCCACTACTCTAAAAAAAATAAACTTAAAACAACACAAAAAAATAGAAACCATTATAAAAAATAGAACAAGAATTCAATTTATTTTATAATGATTAGATTTATATTTATAAAGCTCAAAATAATTAAGTTTTACTCAGTGGTAAAAATCTAAATGAGTAGGCTAAAATTTAAATAGAAGCTTCTAATATTGAATTGCCTAATAAAAGAGAACTTCCTCAGCTTTAAAATGAAAACTTTGATTTTATAAAAAGAGGTTTGCCTGTAACAACAAATGATACTTCTACTAAATATGCTAAGTCTGAATTTGACTCAACTGTTATCAGTTTTTATAAAGGTAATTAAGTCAATCCTTTATCAACTTCTCATAGCAGATATCGAAGTAAACCTCTATTAGATAACTCATTAAATAATATTGTTACTGATGTCACGCTCCTAAAAGACCAGTAGAGATATTAAAGCAGAGATTTTCAAGTAAAATTGAATTTAAAATTAATATTAAGTTTTTTATTCTTTCTTTCAACTTTTTGTAAACAAAATATTTTTAACTTTATTTTATTGTTATTTTAATAGGTTTTGCTGAAAGAAAGAGAAGAACAAAGTTTAATAGCAAAATAAAAAGGTATTCAAGATAGTAAAAAGAGATCTTACTTAATTAAAGAGATAAAGAATATGGATAAGCTCATTCATTAGAATGAATAAAAAGAGATTACAAGTATAGAGAAAAAGAACAGAGAATTTACAAAAGAAGTTAATATGAAAATCGATATTGAATGTAAAATATTTTTAATTTAATTTTTTATTTGATTGATTGATTTTGATTATTTATTTCAAAAAATTAGAAAAACTATAAAGAGTCGAAATTCTTAAACAAATTGGAATGCAAACAAAAAGTGAAGAGATGTGGGTGTAAAATTTTAACAGATCTCAGAATTATTTAGTTCGCTAAATGACTTAAATAAATAAAAAGAAAGCTTAAGATGACCTTATTAAGCGAAATATGGAAAAGGCTAATAAAGTCAGAGAGAAAAAATTACTTGGTACTTCTTAATAAAATAGAACTTAATCTTCACATAATAGAAACAGAACAGAATCATCTTTCTGTTCAAGTACAAGTAATCAGAATAATTTTATGTTAGCAAGCTTTTAAGATTTTGAGAGTCAGTAAAGAGGAAAAATTGCTAGCAGGGGAGGTGGTGATAGAACTAGCTCACTTTAACCTGCTTAGAATCAATAACAGAATCCCTCTTTAGTTTAGCTTGGAATATATTAAAATGCTAAGCCTCCTTCAAATAACAAAAAAAATGTTAAAAGATTAAATACTTCTAGCGATGTTATGTATAGAACAACTACTAATGCATCAAATCCTTTAGATACTATTACTGGTTTAAATACAGAACCGAACGAACTATAAAATATTATTAGCTTAGAATCTACCTTTTATGGAATGAACCAAGTTTATAGTAAAAACCAAAAGCTTTTTACAGAAGGGGATGAAAAATCATTAGGAATATATACTAGCAATAGTAAAAACAATAAGAAAATTACATTAAAAAGAAGTTTAGACAAAGGCCTAAAACCATAGACTCCATTTACTAATAAAATAGTGCATGCAGTATTTCCAGAAGAATTCTATCCTATTTCTACAGGATCTAATTAACTAAAATTAAATATCTGAAATCATTAAGCAATAATTGCCTCTATAAAAAGTTGTAAAAAAGAATTTAAAAATCTATTTGATAAATTAATTAATATATAAATTTTTCTTAAAATTAATTAGTACACATTTATGTATTTATTTTTCAATGTAAATAAAAATGTTTGTTTTATATTATAAAATTTTGTTCTTAATTTTTCAATTCAAAATTTAATCATTCCATTAAAATATTTTTTTAAATTAAAATGAATTTGTTAAATTTCTAATTCAAAAATTAAATTAAAGAAATATAAAATTAAAGCTTAAAGCTTCTAATTAATTAGTATAAGATTATTTATTCCTATTTTAAGTACATACACACATGCATACATCATTTAAATAATATATTTATTTTATACAATAATAATTTAATTCAATTTTTAATTTTTAAATTCAAAAATTCTTAATTCTAACAAAATTACTTTCAAAATTTTTAAAATAGATTTAGTTTGTAATTCAAAATTTAAATAAGTTAATTTAACTTTAAATTCAATTTATTTAAATTGTCGATTGGTAATTAGTTTAACTAATTTTTTTTAAATTAAAATATCTTCCAAATTTTTTAATAAAAAGAAAATTTAAAATAAAATTCATTTTAAATTATTGAATGATTTCATTTTAAATTATTAAATGATTGTATAAAATTAAATTTTAATTTTTAGAAAAAAATATTTTTAAAAAAACCTTAATTTTAAATTCTAAAAGAAGTCTTTCAATTTTAAAAATATTTTAATTTTCTTTTATACTAGTTATTTTAATTTATCACAAAAGCATTTTTTAAATAAAACCACTTTATGTGAAATTTTTATATTACTCTTTTTACTAAATATATTTATTAGCAATAAATTTTGTGTGATTTTCAATAATTTTAGTAAGAAAGTTAAGAAAATTAAACTTTTTAAACTTTGATGTTTTTTTGTTATTATTTTTTGAAAAAAAATATGATATATTTTCGTTTTAAATTGAAGTATTTGTATTATTAATAAAAAAATAATATTTTATTAATTATTCTTTTTACTGATAAATAGATTATTTTTACTTACAACATTAAAAATTTAATTAAAATTTTTAATTATGGGCTACTCTATTTATTACTCATTTATAAACTAAGTTTTTACAACTTTTAATTCAGTTGGATCATCTTTATTTTTTTTATTATTTCTCTATTAAAAATTAAGTAATTAATTTTATTGATTATTAAATTATTTGTATTTTGGTTATTTGCTCAAAATAATTTTTGCTTATATCATTTAATGTCTTTTATTTGAAATTGAGATTAATAAATTTGCTTTTTATAGCATTTATTTTGATTGTTGCTAACTAAAAAAATAATAAATAAAAACCAACAAGGAAGGTTTAAACATTATATTTTACTAATAAACTATTTAATTCTAAACAATTTTATAAAAAATTTTTTTCCCTCAATTTTTATTTTGAATTTTTTTGAAATTAAAAATCATTTTCAATTAAAATGTTTTATTAAAAGACAATTTACTAGGCTAAAAAATTTTAATTTTATACTTTTCTAGATTCTAGCCTTGATTTATTTTTACTTTTTATACTTGGTTCTTTATAAAAAATTATTTATTTAGTAAAAACTTAAAAAATATAAGCAAAAAGCTTAGCTATATTTAGACATAAATAAAATTTCTTATAATAAAAAATTACTAAGCTTTAAATTTGGTATTGAGTACTTAATAGTAAAATAAATAATTTTTTTTGGTAAATATATATGATGAATATATTTTTAAACTCAAATACATTATATATTACTTTTTAAAATTAAAATTAAAATTTTCCTATCCATCAAAGAGTTTCTTTCTTTAATTAATTTAAATGAATTAATTTGTTTAAAAATGTTTATTTTTTTTAGAATAAAGGCGCTCCTTTAAAAATTAAATCAATATTTTAAAATATGATGTATTAAATAACTATTTATTTTTTAAAAATAAAATTTTTTGTTTGATGTATGAAGTGACATAAAATTGATATCTAATGTATTAAAAAATGATTGGTAGGAACTTAATTTAAATAAGATTTAATTATATAATTAATATATAAATAAGGATTACATGAAAAATATTCCTTAATTTTCAATTTTGTTTCTAATGATACAAAGCAAAAGAAAGTATATAGTAAGTAGATAAAAACATGAAAAATAAGGAAAATATTAACTGTTAATTATCTATGTCAAATTTTTGTTTTGGAAAAATAGAGATAAGAGCCAAAAGATAAAACTCCCAGAGTGAACGAGGCAGCGTTATAAAGTATGCTCTTGAATTTTTGGAATCTAGATTAGGCCATTTTGCTCTATAAAATTGCCCTCTTAACCTCTGTCACTTTGCCCATTTTGATTAATTTTTTAATCTTCTTTTGTTTCTTTACATTTTCTTTTTTTTGCAATAACTCGACTTATTCTTCACTACTTTATTATCTAGGCTTTCTACCTCTTTTTACAGGAACTGTACCACCATTTTGTGTTTGGTTAGAAGGATTATGATTATTGTTTTCTTATTCTTATTAAATTGGTTGCTATTACTAGTTATTTGTTTTTCTTGATCTTTTTACTTATTCTTCATCCTCTTCCTCATTTTCTATTATCATTTCTCCAGCAGCTTTTTTTTGCTCCTATTCTTGTGGCTGAGCTTTCTTTCTACCTCTGCCACTAGCTTATTTCTCTCCTTGTTAAGCAGCTTTTGCAATTTTATTTTTTAGAGATTCTCCTCTTTACTTTACATCACTAGACAACTTAGAGAGAGCAATTTCAGTTGACTTAAATTATTCCCAGAGTTCCTCAAAATTTTTTGAGTATGTTTTAGCCAATTTTTGATTTTTAATTAGTAGCAAATTTTCATTGTTTTTCATAACTGCAGCAGATGTCCAATTAAAGGATCCTGTAGCTACCATCTTGTCATCAATAACTACGTATTTATGATGCATATGAGCATCCTTATTCATATCTGTTCTGAACTTAATTAAGTCATCGCTTGCAAACTAAAGCACATCTACTATACTAAATTTGCCTTCGTTTTGCACATCATCAGTAATAATTCTTACTTTAATTTTTTCATTTACTACTTTTTTTAAGATAGCTGTAGCAATGTTTGTATTTGTAAAGGTAAAAACACAAACCTTTAGCTCCTTTTTAGCCAAATTTATGAAGTCAATAACCTTCTGCTCATTACTTTTATTAGGGAAGAATAAGACATCACATTCCTAATCTAATTTTTCTTAACCTTGTTAACCTATCTTCATTTAATTAAGAGTCCTAAGACTTAATCAATTTTAAGTTTTTTTATGGAATTTATTACCTCCAAAATATTATTAATCAAAATTTATTTATTTATAGAAAAGGTTTAATAAGATTCATTTTTAAGACTTGGTGATCACCAAATCAAATAAGAATTATTCTGTGAATAGCAATCGCTGCACATATATAACTTATCCATTTTAAAACCGGTAAAATAAAATTGTATTTCCCTCTTTTTATTATATTTCAAATTATTTACTCTTCTTTTTTTAATTCAAAAACAATATTAAAAATGATCACCTAATATTTTAGTTATAATTTTTCATTTTAAAATATCATTTTTGTAGAAATAAAAGAATGTTTATAAATTTGATTCAATAAATTGATAAAAAAATAATTTAGAATAATTAAAAATATATTTGAGCATTAAGCTAAATATTTTAATTAATATTTATTGATAAATACTTAATTTTAAACAATAAAAATATTTTTTAGACATTTATTGAAGACAAATTATAATTTGAGAAAATCAATAAGTATTTAGATAGAAAAAACTTAATTTAAAATTTAAATCAGGGATTTTATTTTTTTCAATTTTGAAATTTTTGTAATATTTATTGTATATTTTTAAATTTAAAATAATTTTATTTTTTTATATTATAATTTCTAAATTAAATAATATCTTTTCTTTTTAGCATTCTTATATTTATTACTAATTTTATTAAGATATGGATTAGTTTTAGAATAATATTCTTAAAATTTTTAAATCATCGATTAAATAAATTAAGAAATTGATAATAAAATTTTCTTATATTTTATTTTTAATTTTTTTGAAGACTAAGTAATGGATATTCTGAAGCTTTTAAATCTTCTCAGACAAATTGTTTGAACCTTATTCTTAAGAATAATATTTTTGAAAACACTTTTATAAATATTTAGGGATTGAAAATTCATTTTTTAGAAAGTGATAATATAATTTTCTGATATTTTATTTTTAATTCTTTTGAAAACTAAGTGTTTTCAACAATATTATTCTTAAGAATAATGTTCAAACAATTCGTCTAAGAAAATTTTAAAGCTTGAGAATATCCATGACTTACTTTTTTAAATATTTCGGAATTGAAAATTCCTTTTTTTTAATTAACATAAAAGATTTTTTAGATTTTACTTAATTAGTGTTGTTAATTTTTAATATTTACCTTTTTTACCTAACTTTTTTGAACTTAATTGAATAATGTTAATGAAATAAAATGAGATTTAAAAGTTGATAACTTTAAATTATATTTATAGAATATAATTTTATTTTAAAAATATTTTTTTAATAATGGATGCTATTATATAAATTATTAAAGGTTTATAAATTAAAAAAAAGTTGAATTTTTTGAACAAATAGTGTAAAATAGCGTTAAATTTTTAAATGAGAAAATATATTCTAATTCTTAAAATTCGATGGAGTGAAGTGATGAAATATACTCAAAAAATTGCAAATTTTTATTTAGAAAGAAAATTGTTTTTGTTTTATACTTCAGTGTTTAGTTATTTTTTTTAATTTAGTAAAATATTATATTTTACTAACTTTTTAATTTTACATTTTAAGAATTAATCTATAAAAAGCTATTATTATGTCAATATCATAAATTTATTTTTATCCTCTCTCCTTTTACAAATGTAAATATATACAACATGCTATAAAAATAAAAAATTAAAAAGATTAAAGTTATCTCTTTTAAATTAATATGCTCTATAGGTCATATGATGTATTAATTCTTAAAAAAGTAAAAAATTGAATGAAATACGAAGAATAAATTTTAAAATTGTAATGCTATAAGCCCATTTATAATAAGATTTCAATTTACTTATAAATTTTACAAATGTTTACAATTGAATTTGCGAAAATATAGGATAAAATTGCATGATGTTTCTATTTTTAATAATTTATGGTAAGGAAGATAGAATGAAATTAAAAAAAATAATACTTATTAGAGAAATTTACATTATTAATAAATTTTTTTAATGTTTTATCTCCTTTATGGTTTAAATTTGATACTTAATCAAAAATATTCTATCAATTAACTTTTTAATATGCAAACAAGTTTAAAAAATTTAATATCTAAACGTATTAAAAAATCCTAGTTATTTCTAATTTAAATGTCAATAGAAGTTTTAAATCAAGATTGAAGAATATAAAACAATTATGAAAACTAGATACCTAAATTGTGTCTCTAAAGAACAAACAATTATTTAAATAAGTCAAATTGTTAATAAAAAAACATAAAAAATACATCATTTCCTTTAAATTATTTAAAATGATAGAGTAAAATCCTATCCATTAGAAAAAGAAGGAATTCAGAAGAATCTTATTAAAAAGAAATTTATTAAAGTAAAAAAATGAAAAGTAGCAAAAAAAGAATTAGCATAGTAGTAAACACTAAACAATTAGATTAAAATTAAAGTTAGTGTTTGTGTTATAGAGATAAATATTGAAGTTTAAGTAAGTTATAAATTGCTTTAAAGTAAAAAATAAACTTGATAGTTAAGATTCTTTCCTTCCCTTCCTTCATTATTGATGATATAAAATCCAAATATAAAATAAATCCTATCAAAAAGATTTATAAGAAATCTTTTTATAATTTTAATGATAAAAATAAAGGCAATTTAATTAAAAGTTATGGTTACTATTTTAATGTACCCTTAATTAAATTTTATTTAGTAAAATTCATAACGAAGAATTAATCAATCTTGATTTATTTTTTTTCTTTTCATTAAAGCTGGAAAGTATAATTTTTAAAAATAAAAGTATTTTAACATGACGCATAAATAATTCGCAATTGTCTATAATTGCTTTAATATACGAAATGAAAATATTTTTATAAAGTAAAAGTATAACTTTACATTTTAAAAACTTTCAAAAATATAAAAATCTCAGAAAATAGCATTTTTGTTTAAAACATGTAGTATTATGATTACTCCTTATTGATAAAAGAAGATTAGTTGTTGGTTTTATTTATTTTTTAGATATAAAAAGAAATTTCCATAAAAAAATAAGAGAGTGAAAGAATAAAATAAAAAAGAAGATATCTTTTTAAAAGTACTTGAAAGTAAAGTTGGCATTAAAATATGCCTCATAATTGTTACTCATATATAATAAAAGAAAAAATAAATTATGTGGTTAATAGATAATTTAAAGAATTATATATAAATATAAATATTTATACATTTTTATAGTAATAAACTTCTTTTTATGAAAATTGTTTGTGATTTGAAAAAAAAGTTTAATTAAAAGTAAAGTAAGTTATTGCTTATTAATTAATAAATAGAAATCAGATAAATAACAATTAGTAAAATAATAAATAAAAGAAAAAATATTTAAAAAGATTAATTAAAAAACAATGATAGCTTTAACGGTTCTGCTTTATTTGATTAGTAAATTAAATATAAGTTTATCTAAAAATCATTTTTTAATTTAATAGGATTTTCTTTAAGCTTACCCTCACCTATGTCATAGATGTTTTGCACAGCGCAAACTCTTGAATTTGGTAATTATTGGAATATACCATCAACTGTTAGTAAAATTTTTTATCTTTTCTTAAGTTATTAATATTATTTTTTAGTTCCTTATTGTAGTTATAGCGTATAAATGTATGGATAGGAAGTGAAGGATAACGATTTAGTCTTACTTAGTGATACAAATACCTAACCATAATAAGCAAATTTAGAAATAACTTCTAATTTTGATTTTGGGTAAGGGGTATATGTCACATTTTTATCGTAAATTAAATGATAATAAAAATTTTGAATTTAATTGTAAACTTAATTTTAAATAGGGATTTACCATTTAAGATGATTTATTTTGCTTTTTAATTGAATCAGTTGTTTATAGACAATTTAAAATATTTTTATGGGTCTGATACTGAAGGTTAAAAAGTTCTTTATACATAGATGAATCCACTTTACTACTTATCCTAAAGTTTTGACATAAACAATTAAAAAACTCTTACTTTAGCTAATAAATAGTACTATTACGAATAAATTTAGCTCAAAATACCTGGAAATTCAATTAAATTATAGTTTAGATTTACTATTTTCTTTGCTAAATTTTTACATTTAGTAAAAAATAAAATTATTATCTTTATAAATTTCTTAATTTTTGATATTTATTTATTACTGTAGTTTTCATTTTTAAAATATTTTAATTAAAAAATTAAGTATTAATAAAATTGTGATCCAAATTGCTTAAGTTGTAGTGCAGACACTCCAACAAAATGTTTGAGATGCTCTGAAACCAAGAAATTAGTAAACGGTGCTTGCGTATGCTAAAATTAATAAGATACAAGAAATAATTATATACAATGTAGCTATGGGACTATCGCAGTTATTCAACCCTATTTAGATTCAAAAAACCCAATTTTAACTATTGATTTTGGGTCTAAAATTGCTCTTGCAAAATATTTTTAAGACAATCCATCATTTAAATTATGTGATTCTTTTTAAGTATTAGATCTAAATGGAAACCCTGGTGATTCTAATTTATTAGGAAAAGAATCTTAGTGCAGTATTGATGGTAGCAAGTTCGTAGTATTACTTGGTATTTATTTAAATCAAACAAATTTGAATTTTTTTATTTTCATAATAAAGACTAAAAACAAACATACAAACAATGCATTTTTGCTTAATTTTATTAACTCATATTTAAAAAATAATTTTTTCTCTCAAATTTAAAAAATTGTTTGCAGTATTTAGTTATAAAAAATAAAAATGGAAATGAAATAGTTAACTTCTCTTGAATTTATTATCTATTTTAGAAATTTGATCAAAGTATTTAAATTGAAAAATAGTTTTATTTAAATTTAATAATTGAATTTAATATTTTACATATTAAATTAATTAAATAATTTTTTAATGAAACAAGGAAATGATTCAACAATAAGTGAAAATCAATAAATTATTCTCCAGGGAATGGGTTTATTTGATACACCTAATACGTTTTTTGCTATTTTTTACAACAATACAGTAACGTAAAACAATCCAGATGGTCCTCCAATCTTGTAATTTAATTATAAAACTATAGAAAGTACTTGCAATGATATTTAGATAACTTTAACGGGCATATAAAATGATGCAGGTAGAGGCTTTTTAAAATTTTAATGGAGTTTAAAAAGTATGAGTAAATCTACCTCATAGTCAAATTTAGAATAAATAAATAAAATTATTGATTATTCAAATAGATATAAATCTACTTCCTTGGTCATCACAAAAGGACTTGTACCTGCTGATTCTAAAATTGTTATATAGTTTGACTATTAATTAAAAATGAACAAAAGTGGCAGTTAAAGCTTTGAAATTTAATACAAAGTATAAAGAACTCTTCAAGTTAGTTTTATTCCACCACAATAAGAATAAATTTATAGGTATTTAGTTACATATTAAATATTTCAGTAATTTGAATTATAATAAAAATATTTTTTTTTTAAATTAGATACATGGCTCTCTAATATTAATTTACTTTTACCACATTAATCTGCTATGATTAAGGTTAATAGATATTTTTATAGCCTATTGATATCTCAATTTCCTCAGAATAGCTTCCATATTTGAATACCTAACAACAAAATAAATCTATCTAAAACTTAGATGTAGACATAAGACCATATACTTTACCTGAAAATAATATCTCAACATTTAAAGTAAATTTTTATAATTACTATATCTTTATGTAAATTTTTTACTTACTTAAATAATTAATAGGTGACAGCAAGTTTGAATTCAGATCCTAGCATTAATAATATTGTAACTATTCCTATTAAAACTCTTAAAACACCTATTTAAGTTTCTATTGATGGCGGTAATCAAAATTAAGCTGATTATAAGAGTTAATACTAGATAAGTGCAACAGTAAGAGATTACGAAATAGAAAATCCAAAAATAGACTAAGGAATTTCATTAAAATGGTAGTGTTAACTTCTTTAAGATTAATAATATATTGCATGTTCAGATTATTAAGGTAGACCGATTCTTTTTGAAAATAATCAAAATCCTATTACTATAGCTCCAAAAACTTTTAAAGCATATTCTACAGTAAAATTTATACTTACAGGGGAAAAAGATATAAGATCTTCAACTTATACCTCTGTTTGCTTATTTGCTGATATAAGTATTCCACCTCTTTAAGTTATCATGAAGGAACAAAGTTCCTACAATTTAAATGAAGATATTGTTGCAGAAATAGTTTACAAAGATAATATTTCTTCTGACCTACTCTCATATGCTGGAGCTCTTCTTTACAAAAACTAAATTGTGGGAGCTATAAAATTTGATTTTCACACTGTAAGGTTCAGATTGTGGGATTATTTTTCTAATATTGCGAGCGATGAAAATTTATTTTAAATAAGATTTTCTGTTTACAATCCCTACTATGTCATGCCCAGCTTAAATATTAGAAATATTTAAGTTAATTTCCCTCCTTCAAATTGTAAATTTTTAGTTTATCCATAAGAAGGAAAATCTCTGATAACAAGTTTTAAACTTACAATGAGTCAATGCTAGGCATATTAAAACCTAAATCTTACATATCAATTCTTCTATTATAACGAATATAATGAATATCTGCAAGAGCTCCAAAATCCTTTTATTATATTGAGAAGATAGCTTTAAGATTAAAGTTATAATTCAATTATCGACACATATCTTCCTTAAGGTAATCTAACTTTAATGGCTTAGGCAATAGATTCAAAGTTAGCAGCTTACAATACAACTTTTAACATTAGTGTATCATAATTTTCAAACAACCCACAAGAAGTAGTTAGTGTCATCAATTAGAATTTACAATAAATGAGTTAACAAGTAATAAAGTAAAAGGTTGTGAATTTAAACATTATCGGAGAAGAGCTTAGTAAAAGCAATAATTTAGCTTAGTCAGATTAGATTAATGCCATGAAGTAGACTGTATTAGCTTAGATGATTAATCAAACATAGTTGCTATCTAATTAGTCTTTATTAGCAACTTTCACAAACAAAGCTTCAGCTGCTCTATAGAATTCAATAACTGCAACTGCATCACCATCTGTTAGTTCTGATTTATTATTATAATAAATTCAATCAAATATTAAAAACTAGATAGGCTATTTAAATGAAAATCAGTTTAATCAGTTTCAATAAAATAATAATTTATTAATGTAAAATTTAGTTGATACTTTTAAAATGATCAATGCTTCCACTACTTAGTTGAATGGCACTAAATTTGATTAGCAGTACAGTTAGTATTTAAATATGACTTAAACAATAGGGGAATTAATTACCAATAGTACTATGATAGAAAACTAAGGACCTATTGAGTTAATTGGCAGCTAAATTTCTCTATTTTGTGATAGAATTACTCACAAAAACCTTATTAATTATGCAAGATCTTCTGATGAATAAATACCAAATAAGACAGAGTCTTATAATGTACAGTATGTTACTTCATAGGAAAATATTTACTATAATACTAATGAATTTTAGCAGTATGTTAAAAAGATTTAGAAGAAGAATCCTAATCTTACGAGTATCAGTTAAAACCAACTCATTTTTTCTTAAATAGAAAATGCAAATAATTAATAGCGAGTTAACGATTCATTTATATACTATTCTTTTAATAAGACTCAATCTAAAAACAACTAAAGCTTAGTATGCATTCAATAAAACTAAACTGACTGGAATCCATTCTTGTGCACTACTATAAAGAATACTTTTAATAATGGTTACAAATGTATTTGCAAAGGATAGAAACCAACAACGCTAATAGAATCTATAAGCGATGTTTTTTTCGATAATCAAAACATAGAGACAGTTTTCGGATCATAAGGAGTTAAAAATTTAGAGAATTTTAATGAGCCATATAAATATATAGCCTTTTGGCTTCTCATCTCAACGACACTTATATAGGTAGTACTATGGAAATATGGTAAAACTTTGGATATATTTGATTAGCAAAAAAGCTAATAAATTGTTGTACCTCAAACTACTGTCGAGAATGCTGTTGAAAAAGAAGAGTTGAAGTAAGAAAAGTAAGAATAGCCTGTTGATGAAGTAAATTCAAGGTAAACAAAACGACAGGGCAGTTATGCATCGTGTTTAAATTTTATTCAGCAAGAGCAAGTCCAAACAGAAAAGCAGTAATTTTATTTTTTTTTATTTATCAATTAAGAATTTTTAAATAATTTAGATAAAGCGAGTTAAAATTAGAATAATGCAAATCCATTGAGAAGATAATATCAAATCAAGAAGATAATAATAAATAAGAAACAAATCCTTAAATTCCTGGTGAATAAACACTCTTCAATAATGAATAAGCTAATCAAACCACTTCGATATAGACTAACTATTTAGAAAAACCCTCATTAAAAAGAATAGTTTTACATCACAGCTTCTTTTGTATTTTTTACATCTACGACTAACAACTTTCTAGACCTTTAAGATTCTAGGATGAATATCTAAATATAATTCATTCATTGGCTATTTCAATTTTATTTAGTGACTATAGTGAAATTGCTTAGAAAATTGTAATTGCTATATTAAATGTAGTAGTTATTGAATCGTTTTTATTTTTAGTTAAATTGCTGTATCTAACCGGAAGATCATTAAAAATTATTTCTATCTCTCTTAAAATTATCGTTTTTGGTATCTACTTTTACATTATTTTAGCATTAGTTAGTGGAGCATCTCCAAGTGAAGCAAACTAATTCTTCTCGCTTTTTTTAATTTCAACTGCAATGACCTTTGTTATTGTTTAGTTCTCTTTATCTTTTTTAAAGGATTAGTTGATCAAAAGATATTCTTTTACAGAATAGAATCCATTCTTAATCAAATATATGTTTAAACTATTTAAGCTAGAAGATTTTTTGAAATCTCTCTGAACACTTTGAAAATTTTATTATTTAAGTTAAATTTTTTTGCAGTTTTTGTTTTATATTTCAAGTGTATTTTTTTAATAATTTATAAATATTTTTTAAATTAGCAAATTTTTATATTTTAACAAACAAAATTTTCTATTTATTTATTTTTGTAAATTTTATTTAAAATTTTATTTTTTTACTTTTATAAAAAATACTTTGAAAAGAAATAAAAAATTGTTGAGATTTTTTTAATTATCAAATTGAAAAATTAGTAGCAAAAATAAATTCAAATATTTATTATAATATTTTAAACAAATTATAATTTTTTTTATTTTTATTACATATTATTTCTTGCTAGTTTTATATTAAATTAATTAAGATAATTACTAATAACTAATCATCCTTATTATTTTTATTTCAAAAATATACAAAAGCTTTTATTATAGAAATTAAAGACTACTTTATTTTGTAAATATATATCTTTAATTAGAGTTAAAATATTAAAATTTAGATCTTAATAAGATAATATATTAATAGTTTTATCTTAATGATAATAATCTAAAATATGATATAATAAAAATTCTAAAAAACTTCAAGAAAGTTATTCCAAATATTTTGATTTACAAAATGGCAAACCATACAAAATAATAATTTTAAAGGTGAATAAACTGGTTAAGATAAATAAATATTATATATTATTAATATATTTTATAAAAAGCTTTAGTGCTGAATCATAAAAATATTATAGCCAAATTATAGTATCTTGATGAAGATTATCTGTTTTTGTAAACATATTGAGCTTATGTACATAAAATATATTGATTGAGTAAATTGATGAATACTTAATTAAAGTTAAAGGATTATTTAGTATTTATGGAACATAGTTAAATTATTAATTAAATTTAATTTTAATATAATATATTGGAACAGTAATAAATATGAATGAATGCATAAATTAAGTAATTAACTTTTATTTCATGCTTGAGAATGCAATTTTTCGTTGACTTAAAAAATAGTTTACATAAAACGATCCAGTATAAAATTTTAGACAGAGAATATAAAAATTTGTATTGTGTTTGCATTAGCTATTTAATATTAGATAATTAAATGATCGATTGACTGATAGCTGGTTCAAGCTAAATCCAATATTTATCTATTTATTTTAATTTATAGAAGTTTATTGATTTTAAGAATCAATAATTTTATGCATTAAAAAGATAGCCAAATAAAAATCTTTATATTTTGTTCAGCAAAAAATTTATCAGCAAAAAATTATTAGCTAAAAAAAATAACTAATTGTTTAAAAAATCGTAGACTTTATAAAATAGATGAGTGCAGCTAATAATAGATATTCAGATAGTTTGAGAATACAATCAGCTAAAAGCAAGTAAATAGAAACTAAAATTACCAATTAAATAATAAAATCATTTGCATTTTGAATCAGTTTTTCCTTTTAGTTTCAAAAATAATCTAATGATTATTTTCTTCCTATTTTTAATTTATGCATTAAATATTTAATGAAATTAACAGCAATAGCATTAGAGTATAGTCAATGGTAATGAGGTCACATGATAATTTATCACCAGAGAGGAATGCAGCTTCAATGACAGTTTTTCCCACATTTAATCATAATTCGTAAGAGCAAACTTTTAATTTGATTTGCACATTCAATATTAATTACATAATTAAAGTTACATAAAATGGTAGAGATTATAATTTGTTTTTATTTATTTAAAGGTAAAAACTAAAACCCGAATTTCCTAAGATAGTAGATAGTGTTATGCCATTGATGTATGATTCTACTTATGGAGTAATTACCTTTTTTTAATTCATTTGGAATTTACTCTCTTAACAAGCTTTTTAAGATCAGACTTTTAATGTTAGTAATTATATAGTAATATTGAAATAAAATAAAAGAATATTAGCACAGGAAACAGGTACAAATTTTAAGACAAGGGAATGCCCATTCTCATAAACTACAGAGCCTTACAAAACAAGCAAAAAGTAAAAAATTAAATGAATTAATTATATATGCATGTTTAGTTTAGATTTGAAGAGAATAAATATTGAATAGAGGTTAAAGTTAATAAAGATATTGAAGATGTTACAAATTTTAATTAATTATTTAATTGAGATTATTAACATTTTTTTATTAATTATTTTTAATCTTTGAAAAAATAGAATTAATAAATTCCAGTCGGTATTTTAGTAGAATATTTCAGATAATGGATAGAGATTATGAAGCTTTAGATAGACAATATTATCAACAACTTATATGAAAAAGCAAGTTTTTACACAGAAAAATCTATTATTTTATTTGAGGATGCTCTGGCATACAATTAAAAGTACATGAAATACATTATGCTCTCTATTATTCCATCTCGCGCAATACACCAAAATCATAGTTTAACAAACGTAGAGCAGACTTTATCAAGGTACAAACATTTTTTACATTCAAATGAGAATACTTGGTTTAATACAATTTTAGATTTAAAAAGTAATTTAATTTTGTTATAAATAGATAAAATTTAAAGCTAACTACATGCCAACATTGCTATGATTTTACCTTAGAATGCGAAATGTACGTAGAAAAGGTTCTTTGTACTGAGAAGATTTAACCTGAAGTAAGCGTTTAGAAGGATATCCGTGATATAAAGAATAAATACAAATAATTGATTACTGACGTTGAATGCAAACAAATATTTTAAAAGTACACTTAAATATTAACTTAGCATTTCTTAGAGTAATTTGCTCAGCAAGCAGCTGTTTCTAAGAAGACTTTTAATGAGTATCACGAATATCGTAGATAAGTTGGTAAGTTTACTACTGTTGATTTGATGGATACTGAATCATATGATTAAGAAGATGCCATTAATGTTTTTAGTGTTCACTTACCTAAGGGAGATGCAATTATTGAGGGTCTCATTAATATAGAAAATTATTAGCTATTCTCTATCAAAGTTAGATAATAAGCCAATGCTTACAAAGAAGATATGGAGAATATAAATCAAAAGCTTATGGGATCTATGCAATAAGCTCCTTATCTTATGTTAGAAACTTTAGAGCATTTAATTTCTGCTAAATTTTGCCTTAACATGAATCTTGAAAAGGTGGAAATGCAAATGATAAACTAATTCAAGAATAATGAACGTTTCCTAACTTCAATCAGCAAAAAGTTACCCTCTTTCTAAGAAAAGTTTGATAAAGTAATCAACCATTTTATTTAATATTTTAAAAAGTCAAATTATTTATTATTAAATTAGTACATGGTTAAGCAGCAAGAGTTCAATTAAAAATGGAATGATCTTATTAAATTTTACAAATAAGAAATAGGACCATTTGTAGATAAGCTTAAATAAGGAAACCCAGATTAGCAACTGTACATTGATATTGACTCATAGAAGTTATTTGCAGATTTGAAATAAAGAGGTAAAAAGATAGAAGAGAGATATCTTGATTTATGGAGGTTTTTAGGTGATCTCAGAAAGGAGTTAGATATGAAAGTTGATCTATTTGAGGATGATAAAGAAGTTATAACTAGAGAATTAAATTTCTTAGATAAAATAACAAAGACCTCTTAATTATTCTATGAAACGATATATGGATCACCATTTTTACTTGATGATCCTATTTCTTTGATGGAAGTCAACGGACTTGAAACCCAAAAGCAAAATATTTCAAACTTCCTAAATGTACTCTCACATATGTAAAAGGAATTTGATCAACTTAGAAATAACAACCTTTTAGGAACTATTTTTAAAAAGCTTACCATTAAAGACCCATTGATGCATTCTCTTATGAAAAAGAAACTTGTCAATCTCTTAGTAAAATTTTATTTTATCTTCTTATAAATTTTAAATTGGCATCAATATAAATTAAAAAGAACTAGATTGTGAAATAGCCCAGCTTAGAGTCAATTAAAGATAAAATTGAATATTACAATAAAATTGAAGCAGCCATAGAATAAAATCAAGTGAAGGAGTCTACTCCATAACAGCTCAGAGACAGACTTTACAAATTAATAAGAAACATGATTTATTGTGAATTAAAACTAACATTTAAGTATGAAATGATTCCATAGATGAAGGAAAAACTCTAAAAATCTATTGCAGATGTTCTCAACACTGATATTTAGGCTGATTAAAATGAATATTTCTAAAAGGCTGTCTTGGTTTGCTATGAATAAATGGTAGAATTGAAAAGCCACTTACAAAATTTCAACTATCCTGACTTTTTGAATCTTTTCAACGAAATGGATCACATAAAAAATAATTTCTAGGTTTACAACGATGTAATTAAAGTTTCCATTTAATTTAATTCATAAATTAATTATTAAAAATTGAAATAGGTTATAGGCAAGTAAAATCTCCACATTAAAATTGCAACTTTTAGAGAAATCATAGACAAAACTTATAAATATTTCTTCTAGTTATAAAACCCACCAGTTTATAACGTCTTAAGAGTTGTTGAGAGTTTCTTAGAAGAGTTAAAACAGAACATCGCTTTGGTTGAAGGATACTAGAAAAAAAATTTCTAAGGATTCGAAAATCTAAGCAAGATTCTCTAAAATTAAAAGACCCTTTTGGTTGAAATATAAAACGAATACTCTACTTTCCAAAAACAATTAAGTCAATGGGTCATTTTAAATCCTTCTCACTTATCAAAAGTAATCACACCAATTAAAAACTGGCTCATTCATGTCGTAAATAATTATTTAAATTTCTCTCTTTGCTGTTAATAAATTTAATTTATATATTATTACTCTTAGCATTAAAAAGTTTACACTTTAGACAGCAAGAAACTTAAAGGTTCAACAATCTACATGAATACTTGTGAAGAAAAGGAACCAATCCAAGGAATCTATGATAAAATTTTAAGAAATAGATACTTTGGTATTAAAGGAGGTATGAATAAGAATGAATAAGAAAAGCTTAAAGAAAACTTTACACCTTACAAGCAAGAAAAATACGAATTAGGCATTGACTGGGACTAAAAGCCTAAATAAACAAAACTTCTTCTTGATATAGCCATTCCCTTTAAGTCCTTTAATTATAAAATTTAGGCATTAAATGAAACTAATTGTAAAAAAATAGATGCTCAAAGAATTGATTTTTAAATATTTTATATTTTTATAGAATTAGTTACAGTTTTAGAGAAGACAGGTTAGAATGATAATGTATATAAAACTCTGAGAGATGAAGTTGATATTGAAATGCATGATATCTACTCCACAATAGTTGCAGAAATTACAGCAAATGATGAAAAAGGATTCAAAAGAGTTTAGTATACAAGAGAGATAGTTGTTAGCAGTTTGGAAAGAGAAACTAAGATAGTTCTAAACGAATTAGGTGTGTAATTCCAAAAGAGTGAAGAATGGAAAATCTATGTTAAAGTAAAATTTTTGTTTACTTTTATTCTAAACTTTTGAGATTAAAAGAGCTAATTTTAAAGAAAACACACAAAAATTGAAATTTTTTTTTTTTGAATTAAAAATAATAAAAATAAAAATAATTTGAAAAAGATTTTAATTTTAGTATCAATTTTGAATTAAGAAAATTTTTTAATTAATTTTACTAAATGTTTTAAAGCTTAAATATCTCCTTTATAGATAAAATACGACCTAAAGAATAACTAAATATTTGTTTAAGTTAAAATAAATATCAAAATATAATTTTAAGCGATAAATATTATGAATAAAGAAACTTGATTTTTACAAAAAATATTAAATTATTTCTTGTTTGTTAAAATAATTTATTATAAAATTAGAACTTTGAAAGCATTATGTGGACACCTTTGATCAAGATTGGAGAGATGAAGTAGGCTGGAAAAAATGGAGATATTTTTATAGATTTTATTCAAGATGTTGATGTGAAATAAAAAAGCTGGTAGAATGTGGAATTATCTGAATATTAATATGGTTCTTTTGAATTCACTATTTCCCATGCAAATAATCACTCCGCTAATAAATACATATATTATATAATTATTGAATGTGATGGCTGTGAAAAAGACTTGTAAACATAAGACCACAAGATATTTTTGAGTGGTAAAACTCAAAATCTTCCTTAAGTATTCACATACACAATGGCAGATACTCAAGGTATTTATTAATATTAACAGTTTTTTAAATTTAATAATTAAGAACTTTTTTTAATATTTCTAACAATTTTTTTTTAATAAAATTAAGCAATGAGAAGAGAAAAACCTATATGGATGCTTGGCTATATAAAAGAAGGAATTTATTTTAAGACTAATGTTTTCGTGAGTAGAACTGAAGTTGATGAACATCTTCAAAATATTTTTAAATAAGATATTTAATAACAATAAGAAAAATAATGATGATATTTTTATTAAATTTATTAATTTATTTTGTTTAAATCTATTTGTTTTTTCATTAAGCAAATTAATAAGTTATTCTAAATATTAATTCATTTGCATAATAATAGTGGTTTTATTATTTATTCCTTATTGGTTTTTGAATAAAAATCTTATCAAACATATTCTTAAGTAAATTAAATAATCATCTAATTATTTTTAACGCTACTATAAATTTGATTTCTATATTTTTGGTCAAGTTAACTGAAATAATAAAGTATTCAGCCAGTAAATAAAAATTTTTTGAATTCGAGAAACCAGCCTTTCTATTTCAAAAATATAATTGATCTTTTTAATATTCAACCTTCAAGTTTTTTCTTAGAATGAATAAAAATATGTTTCAAGCTTGAATATTTGATTTATTGATAACAATATTTCTGAAGAAATCCCCCAAATAATTTTTAATTTAATTAAGTCAAGGTAATATATTCAATTTTTTTTAAGCACTATTGTTTAAAAATAATAATTTACAAATAATCCTATAAATATAACTTAAAAGATGGTTGCGTTATATTGTTTTATAACAAATTGATATAAAAATTTACATCCTTTATATGCTCTTTGAGCATTTTATGATAAAACAAATTATTTTTATTTATTCTTTTATTAAACAGCTTTAAAAATAGTTAGCATTTAGTTGTAGCTTTAAAGACTTGCTAAAAATTAACAAATCCTAAGAATTTTTCTAAACTAAATACTGAGTATTTAATAAATAAACAAGATAATGTACTTTCAGAGATAGAAGCAAGGATAAAATTTTTGTTTTTTTTTCAGAATAATGCTAAAAATGTTTAAATTTCAAAAACATTTTTAAAATATATGATAGACTGATAGATAATTTTCTATCTAGATTATTAAAACCAATGATTTAATTGAATTTAAAAGTGAAATAGACGAAAACCAAATTTCTCCTTATTATAAATTATGAGTAAATTCTCATGCACTTTTCTATTCTAAGACAAATACTGACAGAATAATAAAATTTATTTTAATGTCTTATGCTATTTGGCACTAAAGAAATAAGTGAATATTTTATAAAAACTAGTTTTTTTTATCTTTAGGATGGCAAAATACCCAATTAACTTATGAATTAACATATTTTTATAACCAAAATTATTGTAATAAATATTATTCTCTTATTTATTAACTCATTTTACTTCTGGTGAATTCAGTAGCGCGGAATATAAACTCAAAAATATAAAAGCCGCAATCAAATAAACATTTTAACATATGATCATATGTAAATGTTAAATAAATTCAATGTGGATTATTGTAAGGAGGCTCTGATTTTAATAGTTAATGACTTAAGACATTTAGTTTACAATTACTTAGCTTCAATCTTTAAAAAAATAGTTATAATAACAGAATCATAGAACGATAATGAGGCTTTAGCTTTGCTGATGAAATGTTTAGTTATTTGTCAAGTATTTTATAAAAAATCATATTGTATCTATGAAATAATGCAGAGTTATAGAGAATGAGCGTATTGTAGCAATGAAGGTATCTGAAAAGTTAGATAGAATTAACTAATGGCTAAGCTTATTATTAATAAGCTTATTCATAATAAAGTGGTGTTTAAATATTTGAAATTAATTTGATTTACTTGATGTTTAATTAGAAAGTAACTCTGATTACAAATTTATAACAAAAATGAACTTTTAAAGTTTTTATAAATAGCAAAATTGCAAATAAATTATGAAAGGATTCCACATATTTTTAAAATGTTTTGTTTTCACAATGTTTCTAGATTAGAATTTTATTTTTGAAATTATGAAATACCTATTAACATTTGAATAACTTAGACAAGAAAGCCTAAATACTGAAATGGATTATAAAGAAAGTCAATTGTTATATACTTCTATAGATCGATGATGATAGCAGACTTTGAGTTTTTTTCTTTAGCTTTTTACTATTTAAAAGTCTTAAGTTAACATTTTGTATGCAATTTAGTCTAAAATTTGCAAAACTAATTAAACAAAAGCAAGATTTCACATATTAGTTGAGATAAAGGAAAAACTTCTGTAGAATAAGAAAATGAATGTGGCAAAAAAATATTATTTGCATTTTAAATTATTGAGCAGATTCAATTACTAAATAAGTATGTGATTGCCTCACTGCTAAATTCTAGAATTATTTTTATTGTATAAATGTTTTTTAAGTTAGAGCATTTTACAAATGATTAAAATCAGTTTATTGACTTACTTGATAAATATTACCAACAAATTTTTGTTTTACAGGAAATATGAAGAGAGAATTAAATTAATAATCAGCAAATTGGTTTAAATTTTTAAGATTTTTGGAGGTATTTCAAACCCGCTTTTAAAGTGGTAAAAATTATATTAAGAAAAGGTATTTATTATTTTAGGAATAGAACTATTTTACGAAATTAAATTTTATATCCAGAAATTCTAGCTGTAAAATATACTTGTTTTTTTTCATAAAAGTATTTGGATTTTAGCTTTTGATTTTGAGGATGAGTAAATGTTAGTCACTTTTAATTTTATTTTAATTCTTTGTTGATGTTCAGTGATATTCATGATGCCTTTGGATCTGCACTTTCTTTGATAGAAATCGTCTAATTTATAGACATATGGTTCTAATTGCTTTGATTTTGATTAAAAATGTTCTTTTAATCAAATAAATCAGATATATAAATTAACTAGAGTAGAAGGTTTTAATTTTTTTTTTTTTTTCTTATCTTTACTTTGGCTACTTCTGTCTATTTGAGAATTAGTTTTTTTTTTTTGGTTTATTTTTTGAAAGTGAAAACTGATTAGGACTTATATTAATGGAAACTATAAATTATTAGCAGGGATTTTTGAAGGAGTAGTGATAGAAAACTAATTTAGCTAGTAAACGCTGAAAAAATAAGAAAAATCATATAGATTTATTTAGAAGATACATATCATTGAATTTAGTTTGGCTCAGAGGTAAAAATGTCAATTTTATTATTTAATTTTCTAGTAATCAAAATAATCAATGCAAATTCAATAACCAGCTTAGTTGCTTAGGAATTTCTTGAGTTTCGCTTTGTCTTTTACTAAATTTTAAGAAATTCCCTAACCTAAATAGAGATGAGATTTCTATTGATTGATGATTGTCTATCTGATCTAAATAAATCAAATTGTTTCTAATCGTTTAAAATTTCTTGATTCATTTAGCTAAGAGTGATTAAAAATTTAGGGATTAATTGATAGATTCATAGATATAAATTATATGTGTTATACATTTAATCAATGAATCGAATAAATTTATAATATTGCAATCAAAAATCAAATTGATTTGCAAAAAGCTATGAAAGAAAAAAATCAAAGGTAGCCTGATTGATAAGTCGATAGACTACTTACTGCCCTTCAAGCGAACGTTTAGTGAACTCCTCAATCAATATTATTTGATTGCTTATTTGATAGTTTATTCATTCATATATGCAACTATATGCATATATAAATACATACATTTATTTATTTATTAATTGGTTCATTCATTCATTCATGCCTATGATTTGTTTATATTGTCTATATATTCCCAAAATCATAATTATTTTTTCATTCCAAATTCTATATAAATCAAAAAGAAAAAAAATAAGTAAAAAAATTTATAAAAAACAATCTTAAGAAAACAAACAATAAAGAGAGAAAGAAAAGCTTAAACCTCTTTGAATTAATTCGTAACAAATCAATAATCAATAAAATATTCAAACTCATCATCTATTAACAAAAACAAAGAGATCGATTGATTTACTGCTTGCTACTCAAACAAACTAAACATTTCAAATAACCTCAGAAAATATGTATTACAATAATTAATACTCCTCCTTCACCAATCAATAAATGGGATACCCCTAATATTAGGGTTTCTAAACTCATCCTTAACAACAATAATAACATCCATCTTTATTAAATGGTTTTGTTCCTCAGTAATAATAATAGTATGGAAACAACTAATTATTTGCACCAAAGCCCATTAACAACTTTAGTTACTCTGCCTAAAACTAATTCGTTAAATCTTCTAGCCCCATGTAATTGAACCACGCTAGTTTCACTTCAAATAACCAAGATTAGTACTCCGAAAATTCCACTTCTTGCGGCTCTGAAGAAAATCAACAAGACGATTTCCTTGACTAAATGCCCTAATTGCAACCCACTCTCTCTTTCAAGAATATTTAAGCTACTTCCCCTGCTATCGCTTTGAACTCCTAACAATAGCACAACAGCAACAATATCTAAAAAATTGCACCAAAAATAGCTACTGCTTCCGTTCCTTCAACTAATGCTTCATCCACTGCTCCCGCTAATGTCATTCCTGAAGAAGCAAAGTATAAGACTGAAATGTGTAAAAACTGGGTAGAAAATGGAAAGTGCAACTATGGAGATAAGTGCAAATTCGCCCACGGCAAGAATGAACTCGTTCAAAAGGTAGCAGCCAACAAACATTTCAAGACTAAAAAATGCAAACAATATTATGAAAGCTGTGTTTGCAATTATGGTCCTCGTTGCCACTTTGTCCACGATATTCGTACTGTTGCAGAAATTAAGGCCAACAATGAATACACCAAAAAGATGCTACACCCTGAAATCTTCTTAGATCTCTCCTCTTTACCTTCTCAAACTTCTATCTCATCAAACCAACCTTCTGCCTCTAGGAGATTGGACATTTTCCAAAAACTAACCTCTTCCTAAACCTCTTTTATATCAAATACTACTTCTCAATGATTTTAATCTTCTTTAATTATTCATTCATTTAAACATATAAACCGTACCAATAGTTTCAAATAAATTATTTAAGACCAATTATCAAATCAAATTATACAAACAACCAAACAATCAAATAAACAAAAACAATAATAAAATGAATAATAATCATAATAATCAGAATAATAAAATTGAATAAAGCGTATATTGAACTAATCCTATCCTATATATATATAATAACAACTGACTGTCAGCCGTCAATAGATCCATTCATTTATCAACAAATAACTTAATAAGTGAATCAATTAATTAAAGAAATATCTATTGCTCAGCTGCTCATTTTTCTCTAATTTAATTACCTAATTAATACAATAGACATATATAAGTTTATAAAAATTACTTTTATAAATGCACAGCTAGCTGATTCTTCCTTTTATCTTCTGAACTAAAACTAAGTGATGAGAGAGGAGAATTAGGCAAGTATTATGACAAATTTCCTTAAATTATCAATTTACAATGAAACAAATATATAATTAAATATATAAGTAATAATAAATCATATGCTAATCAGAAAAATAATGCTTGAAAACAAAAAATCATTCTTATAGAGTTTTCTAAGTATGAGCTTATTAAACGTGCATTCCGCGAAAACAAACAACACTTAGTGCGCTTGAATTAGCAATTTAATATTTAATTTTTTTCCTCAAAAAAACTAAACATAATCAAAACAGAACAAATCAATTCACCAAAAAAAGTAACATCTAGAAAATAAATTTTGTTTATAAGGTACTCAATCGATGAAAACTCTATGGAAGTGCATAATTACTAGCATAAAAAAAGCAAACACTCAAACACATTATTTAATAAATTATCAATTAAAATCAATGATTTTTTATTTATAAATTCCAAATTAAACTATTTTTTAAAATTTTCATTTTTTGTTTTAACTTTATATTAAATATTATTGTATGAACTATATAATTAATTATTATTTATACCTCAAAAAACTCTATAAAACTGCAATTACTACTCCTCTACATTCAACTGTTTACCAAAACCTACCTTTTTTAGCCATCAGTTTAGTTATTTTTTATTAACATATAAGTAAAATAATTATCTTATTTTTAAAAAATACCTTTTTTATTAATACTGCACAAAAAACTCAATTAAACCCAACAGATATTCTTATTTTACAAATTTTTTTCTTAATTAAGACTGTAAAAAATTAGAATTATCCAATTTTTAATCCCCACAAAAAAATAAATCAAATTAAGATAGTTCATTTGATTTTTTTTTTTGATTGATTTGCCTGTTAATCTATATTGTTTTCTTATTTAATTTACTGCAAAATCAAAAAATTTGAAATTTTTTTTGAGATGAATTTAATAATTCTTTTTTGAAAATAGCAGGGAAAACAAATCTAAAAATTAATTGTGACTATCTTTCTAAGAATGAGAAGTAATATTATAAATAAATAAACATATAAATAAATAACACACAAATGTTTGCTTTGCTTTTTAAAAACTATAAAAATTTAGTGTTCTATCTTTTTAGATAACTCATTTAATAGTTTATAATTTATCAGCAATTCTCCATGACAAACAGCTAAGAAATTCAAACAGTAATAGTTAAATAGCAATTATGAAAAATTTATCAATTTTATATGTGTTATTTAAATTTTCATTATAAAATTTTATCCAAATAAATATAGCAATTTTACAAGAAAAAAGTTTTTCGATTAAAAAAATTAAATTTAATTATTAACAAAAACCTTCAATTATTTATTGAGACGATTGATGCAGCATTAAAATTCAAATTTTCATAATTTTTACATTAAAAATTTTTATTTCTTTTTATTTCTTTCAAATAAAACTATTATAAAATTATTGAAGCTAATTAATTTCTTTGAATTTTCTTTTCTATTATAAAAATTTTTTTATAGGTAACCAAATAAAGCCGCTATTTGATTCTAAAATCTTTTAAAGTAATTATCGCAATATGTGGTTTTTATTAAATACAATTTTTTTAGAAATTTTATTCTTTCATAAAGATTATTAATACTTTTACTATCTAATAATACAGTAAAATTTTAATAAAATCTATGATTTGTGATGCAATTTTTACTACAAAAGTCTTTTATCTATAATTTTAAATTTTGCTTTTATAGACTCACTTTGGCCAATCAATTAACGATAATAGGGTCTCATGCTAAAAAAAATAAATGTTTTTGAAATTTGATTATTTTTAATTGTATTTCTAATAATATCTTCTAAAAATATTTATTTAAATGTATATTTATATATATTTTGTAAATCCTTTTTGATAGTTTGTGCTCAAGTAATCTATTAATATATCTGATGTAAATATATCAATCCTAAAAATTTAAATATTTGTAAGCTTATAAATATGAAAATGATCGTTTAATTTTTAATTTAGTAATAAATTATAAACAATAAACGAATATTTTATTTATTCTAATACTTCCCTTATTAGCATTCCTGGTATTTTACATTAATATTAATATATGCCTGTATTTTTATTTTAATTGTTCATTTTCAGAATAATATTATCTTTTACATGTAATTATTTAATAAAATCATTTAAAAACATTTTTCATCATTTAATGATAAAATTAATTGATTCTTGATTATAAAACAAAAATATTTTCAGAGTCAAAATGTTAAACTATGCTTAGTTAGTAAAAATGAATAATTAATTCTATCAAATACTATTTCTATTAAAAAAACATCTTCAAAAAAAGCATTTGATTTTGATTACAAGAAATTATATTTATATTTTACCTTGAATAAATATCATTTTTTAATTCTTTATTTATTTATTTTCTTACCTATAAAGTTAAACTAAAACAAATATTTAGAAAATTCATATTAAAATTAAAATGGAAAATTTGAAAAAAATGATATTTTAAATCATTTTTATTTTCTATTTATTTAAAAATTATTTTTATAAATTACAAATAAATCATTTAAAAACAAAATAATTATTTTGAAAAATTAATAGATTTTTAATAATATGATTCAAATCTCTTTCAAATATTTTTTGTGTTTAATTGCTCTAATTATACAGGATTAAGAATAAATTTAATCATATGTTCATAAAAAAAATATTAGATCTTGTTCTATTATTTTTAACTTTTGAAAAAATCTTTACTAATTTATTTATTTTGATACATTTTATTTTAATAATAAAGAACTTGTTTATAAAAATGTTATTCTGTAATTCTTATTTTTTTTCTTTACTTTTTAAACAATATTAAATTCCTTTTAATAATATATAATGATTTGATTCTACCTTCATTTATGTAAATTATTTTAAGATTAAGTAATCATCTGACACTATTTATTATATTTTCATTCTTATAATATTAGGTACACTCTTAAGTATTGAACATAAATAAATAAGAAAATATATCATGTAAATATTTTATAACTTTAATTATTTTGTAGTTTTTACTGCAAACATGTAGTGTTAATTAAACCAATAACCCTTTTTTGTAATTTATCACAAATAGATAGATAATAAGTATTATTATATGCTTTTTAATAAATATTTTTAAGTAAATATTCACTTTACTTATAAGTTATCTCAAAAATGAGGAAAAACTTCTAATATAAAAAAAGGAATTATAATAAATTCAAATAAAATCATATTTAAAATATCAGGGAAAGTTATAACAAATACAAAAATTTAATATTTACAAATAAGCTTTAATTTATTTTAAGTAGTAGAAAAGTAAAATGAGTAAAAACTCATAACTCTTCATTTAAGTCATCCATAAAAGGAAGCTTGATAACTACTTCATCACTTTCTTCCTCAACTTTTTCACCACTTTTAGTTGAAAGACAAATCTATTTATTTTCATCTTTGTCTACACAATTTTCAATGCATGTATGTGTTTCAAGATTGTAAAAATCATACTTTGTTTTGCAAATAGTCCATTCTAATTTATTATTAAATTTGATTTTAAAGATATTAAATTTAGTAATTTTTTTTACTTTTAGTTGAGTAATCTGCAGATGAACTATAAAAATAACCTGTTCCCTAAAATTTAATTATTCAATTATATAATAAAACCATCAAAAACTTACTTCTAAATATTATAATCTCCAAATTTCATTTATGTGTCCATGCTTTTAGTAAAGAGGTTGCTGATTTTACTTAGTTAAATCAAAATCTATTTATCAAATAATGATGATATTTACTTTGAAATATTAAATATTTATTTACAGAAAATCTATTTCTTTCCAAAACCAGCTGCTACTAAAATGTTACTGTTAGGAATTGATAGCAGTTCTAGAGGGAAGAATCCACCAAAGTCTTTATAAATTTAAACAGGTCTACCAACCTTCCAATACCATGCTGAATAATTAATAGTTAAAAAATATTTTATTTGATCATTTAAATATTATCAAATTTTACAGTAGATAAATCCTTCATTATCACCTGTCAAAAGGAGATCTAGGTGCTTTGTAAAATTGTAAAATAAATTATTTATTTAACCTTAATTAAAAATTCTAATTAATTCAAAATATATTTTACTTTAACATATATCAGACTATAAACTAATGCTCCAGCTGTTCTCATTTAAGTAACTTATTTTCCAGTTTTAGCATCCCAAACTTTATTAAAAAGAACAAATTAAAGAAACAAGAAATAATATTTTTTATTTACCTCTAATATAGTCGTTTCCCACAGTTGCAAATTACATAGGGTCTGATGTCATAACTGCTGTTAGACGGGTACCATTTTCATGAGGTCTGTCTATCCTAATGATAGGTTCTCCTCCTTTAACGAAATTCCAAACTAAATAAAATAAATATAATATTTTAAGTATTTGTATTATCTATCTAAGTTTAATTTTAAGTTATATATCTTACCTTTTGATACAGTATCTTCTTGAGAGACTATAAAATCTGTTCCCTTTATAGATAAATCATAATTATAAAAATCTTTTTTACATATTATTAAAATTCTAGCTTACCTCAAACTAAAATACTTTAATGGTTCTCCCTATTGAATCTAATTTGAGAACTAACTCGAAAGTGAATAAATCCCATACTTGTAAATTTATAAATTAATAAATGATTACTTTTTTGTAAAAGATTAAAATTCAAATTTTACTATAAATAACGCTATCAAATCCATGGCTTAGTATGTATCTCTTATCGCCACTCTTAAGTATATTTGAATTTAATTTTAGATATTTTCTTCCTTCTTTTCAAATAATTTACTTTTAAAGCTACAACTCCTCTAATTTGATCTTTGTGGTCCTCAAATGTATGAAGGAGTGTATGGTCATCTGTATTCCACACTAAATTATTTCATAGTTTTGATTTTAATAATAAATAGAGAGACAAATATCTTAATTTAAAAATTACCTTTAACTTTTTTATCAAAAATACCTCCTGTTACAATCCTTTTTTCTTCCTATATTTAAAGTAGAATATGTCGTTTTTAAAACATCTATAAAATTAGGTGTATACTGAAAATATTGCAAGCCCTATTGTTGGACCTTAATGTGCTTCAAATGTCTTTTCAAAAAGATATTCTTTTTCAGCAAAAGAAAAAGCTAAAATGGTCGCTAAAACGAGTATCTATGCTAAACAGTATTTCCTATTCATCTTTTTATTAACTTTAAAAATAGATCTTTATTACAAACAAATTTTTTGGATCTTAATTGATATAAATAATTATTTATTTTGTTGATTTTCGGATTTACGCGTAAATAAATAGATTGATTAATGTATTTTCTTAATCAGGCTTGAAATAACTTCTTTTTTTTACTGAATTGTAGGTAGAAAAAATTTTGTCTAATTAAACTTATGACTCAAGCTTCATTCTATGATTCTAATTTGAATATTTCAAAATAAATTATTTTTTTTAATTGACATAAATCGATTAAAAAATGTTAATTTGAAAGTTTATTTTTTGAAAAAAAATATTTTTTCAAAGTAAAATCATTTTTAATATGAATTATTTGTGATTTACTTTAATTTAAAACACCATAAAAATAATAAATAAAATAAAATATAGATTAGCTTAAGAAAACGTATTCTATTTCCCAAATTGCATAAAGTTTAATTTATTTTAAATAAAATTAAATTCTTCTATTTTAATTTAAAGTGATTCTAAAAATAAATGAAAAATACTCAAATGAATAAGATAAATTAATAGCATCGAAAATATATTTTTAATCAATGCATATTTGATAAATAAAAATCAATAAATAAAATAGAACATATTAATCTATTTGATATAAATATAGTTATCAATAATCAATATTTTTTTAATTAGTATGTTAATTTTTTAAAATTATGTTTTTAAATTCTTTTCTTAGATTTATCATTTTATTTTAAATTCCCTAATAATCTATCAATTAATAATCTACATTTATATAAAGTTGGGGAAAGAATCAGCAGCAGGGTTTATTTTTATTTTATTTAAGTTGATTGGTGTCTTCAATTATTTGAGGGCCTCTTTTTTTTTTTGTGGTTGCAGTTTTTCTTTTAAAAATTTCTTTTTTATTTTAAATAGATTTTATCCTAAAAAAAATAACAATCTAAAATGAATAATTTAAAATTATATTAATCTTAATTTACCTTAACCTATATATTAAAACAATTCATCAACTCCTTTGTTGTTTTTTGCTGAAGTGTGGAAATGTTAGGCACCAATAGATTAAGAATATTCTTCAGCAAATTATTTGCTAATCTACCTATTGTTTTCTAAATCAGATTTATTGCCTACAATACAAATTATCAACTTTTTAGGATCTAAAACTTAAGTGAGTTCAAGCACCCACAATTTCACCTAATATTAAATTATGCTATTTCAGGAAATTATCATGGCTAAATACTTCAAAATTTTTTTAATTTTTAAAGGCATATTATACTTATTATTACCTTATCAAATGATTCTTTGAAAGTAATATCATAAACTATTATCGCACAAACAGCATCATGATAATACATAGGAGTTATAGATTTAAACTTTTCTTATCCAGCAGTATCCTTTAATAGTAAATAAGATTTCTTAAAAGTAAGCAAAGTATTTTTAATTATATAGCATTCTTTTTTATGTAATCTTTACCCAAATGTACATGTTGAGATTTTCTGTATCATTAACCTAAATTTTTTTCTCTAAATAGAATGCATTAATAGTTGATTCCTATGTATCACTATATTCTCCTTTACAACTTCTTAATATCAATGAAGTTTTTCCTACTCTTCCTATTAAATTTTATAGTTTTATTTAACAATAATTTGCATTTTAAAGTAATAAAATTAGAGCATTAAGAAACACTGAAAAAACATTGTTTTCAAATTTACTAAAGCAAACTATAAAACAAGAATTAATTACCTTCACCGAGGATTACTATTTTATTATTCTATCCCTTGTTCATTTTTTTATAACCTATTTATTCCATTAAAATTTTAAATTAATATAAATAAATTCTAATTATATTTGTCTCATATTTAATTTGTATGTAAATAGATCTTAAAAAGACTTTATAAAGTATTATAAAGGTTAACTAATTTCTCAGTAAATAATATAAACAAAAGCATAATTAAGTCAAATTTTGCTATTCTAACTCAAAAAATCTACATATTTGTGGTTTATAACTGCTAAAACATCTATTTGGAATCTAAATTTGTTTAAATTATCTTAAGTCTTATATTTGATTTATTATTACAAAATTAATTAATGATTAAAGATTTACCAGCAAATATTCTACTTAATTATGTTATCTTTTTTAAGAATAATATTATGAGGCAATAAATCTTTTTTGTTAATATTTTTTCTAAACAAAATCAAAAATAATTCCACAATTTTATTTTAATTTTTGATAAAAAATTTTCTTATAAATATTTTTTCTAAATTTTTTTATAAAATTTTGTATAGAAAAATAAATATATTTTCAAATATAAAGTATTATATCTAATGAAATAAGAGAATGATATTAAAAAAATTTTTGAGAAATGAATCTAAAGTTAATAATATCAAGATTTAAACATGCTAAATTCGTTTTTAATGGTAATTTAAAAAAGAATATTATATTAAATGCAATTTTTTATCAATAACAATTTATTTACTTTTCAAAAATAAAGTTTTTCTTTTATAATAAGTATCAAGATAAGGTTTTTTGAACTAAATAAATTAGTTGAAAATTGAAAAATATTGATTTTCAGAAGTGCAGTTTTGCCTATTTATTTTTAAGCCTCATAAAAGCTGATTTAATTAATTTTGATTTGATTTTACAAATCACAAATAATAAATAAATTTTTCTATCAAAAACTCTTCAGATCTTAAAGAAAATGTAGCAATTATATATTTTAAATATGTAAAAAGCAGTTTAAGAAATTAATATTTGAAATAGTTTTATTTTGTTATAATTTTTTAGTTAATTTTGCTTTTAATATTTATATTTATTTAGTCAATTAAGTAACGTTAAGTGGTTGGCTTTATATAAATCAGCTTTTAAGAATCAGCAGCAAGATTTACCTTTATCTTTTTCTTCTTCTTTCTTTTTATTTGCTTCTTGAAATGACTATTTATTAATTACAAGTCTTTCTTTTTTCTTTTTTCCTTTGATGCAATTTCTTTTAAGTATTTCTGTTTAAATAATTAACAATTAAAAACTTATTTATACATTAAAATCTTTTATAATAAAAAATTAATATTCACCTTAACCCACATACTGAAACAGCTCATTAATTCCTTTGTTGCTCTTTGCAGAAGTCAGAAAATGACAAGCGCCAACTTAGTATGCATAACTTTCTGCAAAGTATTTATCAATCTATCTATCTTTTTCAAGGTCACACTTGTTTCCTGCAATACATAAAATAATCTAATTTGTATCTAAAGTTTTAGTGAGTTCAGTAACCCACATTTTTACCTAAATTAATTTTATTAAATGAATTTAATATTTTTACTTTTTGTTGTTTTGTTAAATTATGATTAGTAAAATTGCTCACAACTCCTAAATTGAACTTCAAAATTCATAATGAAAGAATATATTTAATGTTATGATAATAAACTTATTAGATTTTACTTTATCAAAAGATTCCTTGAAAGTAATATCATATACTATAATTGCACAAACTGCTTCTTAGTAAAACATAGGAGCTAAGGCTTTATATTTTTCTTATCCTGCAGTATCCTTTTTAAAGTAATAAATTAAATTAATTTGATTCATTTAACACCTAAAATCAAGCAAACTATGATAAATAATTATATTAAAAACACATGTATAAAAAATTATTACCCAAATAGCAATATTGACTTTTTCAGTCTCATTAACTTATATTTATTTCTGTAAGCAAAAAGCATTTATTGTTGATTCTTACTTATCGCTATATTCACCCTTACAATATCTAACTAATAAAGATGTTTTCCCTACTCTACCTGTATATTTTCATAATAAATAAAATAAATTAACAATTTCTTTGTTTTTATTCTCTATCATTCATTATTGAATTTTTAAAAATGATGGAATGATATTTTTATATTAATTAACCAATTAATTAATATCTTTAACAGAAAATCAAATGAAAAATGAATTAATTACCTTCACCAATAATTACTACTTTATATTTTGTATCACTACTCATTCTTTTTATTTGATAAGTGTAAGTGTGTCAAAAATTTATTACAAATTAATATCTTCTTATTAGGTAGTAGTTAAAATTATTTTGCCTCTTTTTGCTATTCGATAAATTTGAAATCTAAATTGATTCCTATATATATCTACAATTATGCTTGCCTTTTTCTTATTAATAAATATGTTGACAGGCTTAAATTGTCTAATCAATTTAAAGTGCTCTAATAAAAATGGGAAACCAAAACTTATTTTATTCTTTCTAAATTAGTATTTTTAACTACTTAGTGTTTTTTAATTAAGCTGTAAATTATCTTTGTTTTTAATAACTCTAATCAACAAAATTCTTTAAGAAAATTGATTTAATATTTAATATTTACTAGCACCAATTCTACTTAATTTTCTACTAGATAGAAAGCATAAATTTTAATTAATTTTTAATCATATGCATTTTTCTTGATTTAAAAGCACAAAATAAATACCTCACATTGCTATATTATAGTTATTAATTTATTTCTATTTATTTTTTATTATAAGTAAGTACTTTTGATTATCATAAATTCTTTCCAAGATAAATAACATAATACATATGTTAAAAAATTGATTTCTCCTATTTATTTTTTATTTTAAAAAGACCTAATTTAATATTCTTTCAAGATAATCCCATATAGTACTCAAAATATATTTAGCAATTACAAACAAAAATCTTGTTTTTGTTTATTATATGAATTATAGTGGTTAAATATAAATTTTAAACTTTATAATCTAAAAATTAAATATTTAAAGGATCAAATTTTAATATCAAAATTTAAAAAATGTTTTTTTTGATAAATTTGTTATTCAATAATTTTATCAAATTGATTAATTTTACTTTATGAAAGCTCTCTTCACAAGCTGTTTTTCAACAGATATCTTAGATCTTAAAAAAATGAAATTATTAGAGTACAATTTATTATAATTTGATATATTTCTAATGATAAGAAATTTAGATTTAATTCGATTTAATTAATAGAAAGCTCTAATTTTATACAATTAAACAAATCTAATATATTAATTATGGTTTTCACTTTGAAAAAAGTAATAAGTGTTTTGGTTTAATTGGCTAATTAATCTCTTTTTTAAAAAAGTGACTATTAGTTGTACTAATGAAGAAAACAAATTAAGAATTATAAACACGCAAATAATGTATTAGATACATTTTTAAATATAAAAATATAATTTTTTATTCATGATATTTTAGATAATTTAACAAAAATAGCTTTGCTTTCTTCCTTACTCTTTCTTTTTAATTATTTGAATGCTTATATTTAGAAAATCTTTAAGAAATATATATTTATTCTGTTACTTATTCTATCTTGATTTTTTTTTATTTTATTTATTTTTTATAGTTTTGATTAATATGATATATGCTTAACTTTTAAAATCTAAATATATTCATTCAATCAACAGCAAGAGTCCTTCTTCTTTTCTTCTTTCTTTTTATTTCCTTCAAGAATTGACTGATTGTTTATAATCATTTTACTATTTTTCTTTCCTTTGTTATTATTTTTTTTTAGAATTTCTATTTTAAAAAAATGAAATTAACATCAAAATTCTACAAATTTTTATAATTTTAATTGATTACCAGAGCCAACGTATTGGAAAAGTTCATCAATACCTCTGTTATTTTTAGCAGATGTAAGGAAGTGACGAGCACCAACGGATTTAGCATAATCTTCTGCAAATTACTTATCAATCTATCTATTGTTTTCTAGATCAGACTTGTTTCCTGCTATACATATAATTATCTTATTTGTATCCAAAATTTGAGTCAATTCAGTGACCCACGATTTAACCTATCATTTTTATTTATATTTATTAATTTATTAAAAAAATAAACTAAAATGATTTGAAAATATTATTTTCTGATAGGAGAAATAAATACAATAACATATTTATATATATTTTAAATGCAAGAAAATTGTTTGTTTTTACCTTATCAAAAGATTCTTTGTAAGTAATATCATATACTATGATAGCACAAACAGCTTACTAGTAATACATAGGGGTAATAGATTTGAATTTTTCTTGTCCTGCAGTATCCTATAATTTATATAATTATAAATTACCACTAAATTCGAAAATATTGCAAATTTTATGATAATATTTATTATAAACTATTTTATTATAAATAATTTTTACCCAAATGGCAATGTTAACTTTATCTGTTTCGTTTACTTGGACAGTTTTTTCTAAATAAGAAACATTAATTGTAGATTCTTGTGTATCGCTATATTCTCCTTTGCAGTATCTCAAAGTAAGGGAAGTTTTACCAACTCTACCTAAACATTTTAAATTGAAAATAATTATCAATTTAATATATTTTCTTTGTATTATTGATTGATTGACTGATAGATTAAAAGCAGCCTAAATTTTTTCAAAAATTATGGCAAATATCAAAAATTTTTTATATATTTTAAGAAATTCCTAAAACAAACGATAATTACCTTCACCGATTATTACTATTTTATTCATTGTACCTTTGCTCATTTTTGTTGTGTTTATTAAAAGATTATTTAGGACTTTATAATTTTGTGATAATTGTAAATTAAATCTATTTTAAGAGCTATGATTAGTTTCGCTTCTTGATTAATTTATTCAAATACTGATATCAATATCGATTTAATGGTCTCCCGCTATATAGATGGCTTTATTGCTAATAAATAAATACATTAGTGTGCTAAAAATATTGATTAATATATTGGAAAAAATAGATAATTTTAAGATTTATTTTAATTCATTGCAGTATTCAATATATTCTTTCATCTAAAAAATATGCTTCACTTACAAATAAAAACTTTAAATAATGTGTTATAAATATGTCGAATCATCGAAACTGCCTCATTTTTTAGTAGAATAGAATAATAATTTAATGCTTACTAGCACAAACGCTTGTTTTAGAGCTTTTTCTGCTTGAGTGATTAAAATAAGAATATTTAAAATAGTAATTTTTTTTCTAAACGAAAATAATAACAATCTGATTGTTTTAATCTTTTTTTGATAATAAATTTTCTTGTAATAATCTTAAAGATTTAATAATATCTAACAAAAAACAATAAATGCTCGCTGACTTGCTAATTTGCAATTTTTCTTATTTTATTCCCACTTCTATATAAATGCTCGTATACGCAATACATAAATAAATAATAGGATTGATAAAAGATAAATAATTCCTCTACGTCAACAGAATAATCGTAAAGAAGAAGCTAAATGTAAAATTTAATTTCTAATCTTTTATATCCAGATTAGTTATTAATATTTTTTATTATTACATAAGTCTTCTCAATTTAACAAACTTACAATTAATGTTTATTTTATTTAAGGTATTTTTATTTTCTTGAAACAATTTCAATCAATCAGTAATAATCGCATCAAAATTAATCACCACTAGTAATTATACTGTACTACTAAATATTTAAGCATATTCTGTCCATACATATATAAATTTATCCTTACTTCATACATTTTAAATACCAAGAAACCATTAAACTGTTAAAAAATTTTAATATGTTAATGTGAAATTCATTAAAATAAAATAATTTAAATTTTCCATAGCTTTCTAATTCCAAACGTTATCTTGTTATATTTTTTACATGTTTCTACAAATTAAAAAATACATAAATAAAATTATTTAGACTGTAACATCTGATCTATATTTGATATTGCCTATTAAGTACATTAGGTGATAAAGTATTGTAATAAATTATCGTATAAGAATATCTGATCAAATAAAGGTTTGAAAGATTTTAGTTGTCTCTTAGTAATTTATCAGAAAGTGTACATACAAAAAGTAAATTTAAATAGTTTGTTTTATTCTATTTAAACCAAATAAAACAATTATTTACGAATCAATACTGTTTTCTTAGTAAAAAATAAATTTTAATAAAATAACAAACAAAATTTAAAACTTTATTAAGCCTTTTCTTACGATCAGGCAAGTAAATTAAGTAGTAAAAGTATAAGAATTGCAATTTCAAATTAAAAAATTGCTTTTTTAACATTTTATAAATTATTTTTAGAGTTGGCTTAAGAAAAAAAGTAAGAATTTTTATAATATTCGTACATCATTCAATAATAACATTTAATAGACATAATCTGATTTTATAGTTTCTTTTATTTTAATATCAATTTTTTGTTTTAATTTTAAAGTCAAATATACAAAAATCTTAAGCTAGTTTTAATTTAGCCACTATTTTTCAATTCTAGTCGCAGTAGAGTATTTCATAAATGCTTATTTTTTCATTCATTTTTAATTTATTTAGCTAATTTATACTACTCAAACTCTTGAAAAGGAATCAGGCTTTTCGAGTTCGTTCATAATGTGCTTATCAGAATTATTTTCTTTTGTGGTTAAAAAATTAAATTAAATATTTATTTTTTAAATTTAGATTTAAATAAGTAGATTTTTTATATGCTTATTATATTTGATATTATTATAAATTTATATTTTTATGTTTATAAAATTTTGAAACTTTTTAAAAGTTAATTAAACAAAGGGGGTTTAAGAAGAGAAGGTTGGCAATATAGCAACTAGAGCATAATTCAGTAAAATTTACCAAAAAACCAACAAAATTAAGCTAAATGTAAAACAATTTATTTTGTCTGATCGATTAAACGTTTATAAATTTTTTGCTCAATGAATATAATTACTTCTTTTTTCTATTAAATCGCGAAAGTACCTAATTTATATTTAAAAAAATGATTTAGATTGCTAATATTTCAATGCAAATAATTAAGTTGAAATAATGTTTTTGCTATGCAATTACTTAGCTGAGAAATCATAAATTGAAACAGGGTTATTTCTGATAACTTCTTTGGAATAATGCTTTAAAATTATAGGTAATTCTTGGGGAACTACAATTTATTCAGCACAGTAAATTCTTTATTCTCTAACGTCAGCCATTGTCTCTAAGCGCTATAATATATAACTTTCTTTTATTTTTTATCAAATAATAATTGATTATTTAATGTTAAAACTTAAAATATTCAATTTATTGTTTTTTTCTTTTTTAAAAATCAAAAACCAATTAATTACTAAAAGCCTTGTTTAAATTACTTCTTTTGTTTTTCTAAGAAACTCTTCTTTTTACCTTGAAAACCTAGTAAAATAAATACTGCTTCACGCATTCATTCATTCATTCATTATCGTATAATTTATTTTTTATGAGAAAAAGATATATTCATTCAATTGCATAAAGACAATTTTCATATGAAAAACAAACGAACAGGCAAATAAATAATCATTCATTCAAATTTATAAAAAGTAATACAAAAATTATTAAAAAAGGAAGCAAGATTACATACAAAGCAAATAGAAAAATATTGTGAAAAAAAGCCTAATAAAAGATTGATGTGAAAATTAAAAATAGACAATAAATATTTATCAGAAAACATTATTGTTAAAGAGGAAGTTTATTAATTAATGGAAATATAAAATTTTCAAATTCAATTATAAATACTTTATGAAAGAGTTTTTTGATCATAAAAAACTTCAATTATTTCCCTTTTTTATGGGAAATTAATTTATTTAGGAATAGCTTAAAAAGTGATAGCAAAAAAATAGATTTTTTGATATTATTTTCAAATTTGAAATGATAAAGAGTAACCCATTCTTTATAATTTAAAAAATGTTATTTTACAAGAAATTATTGCTGCCTACTAAGAAAATAGGGTATTTTGATCATGGAAACAGAGATGCAATTAAGATACAATATTTTACATTTGTATTAAATATTCGAATAACTAATTTTTTTTGAGGTAATTTTGTATAAAGCAACTTAATAAATAAATCCACTTGCGCTTCAGTAAAAAGAAGTTTTTTGAAATGATGGCATCTAGCTATCAAGTTTGTTGAAAATTTATATTTTATATCTTAAGTAAAAAATTAAATAAAAAAAAATGTCATTGTTTACAAATTTAATTTTACTTGATTCTTTTTCAAAATTTGAAATATTTCGTTCCTATTCTTAAGACAATCAAATAAAATTAAAGTTAGATTTGATTAGGCTAAAATTTTATTGTGAAAGGGATGGACTAGAGACTAATTATTTTTAAAGCGCTTACTTTTTAAACGGTTCCAGTGAGTTTTGTTTGTATGTTACAAAGATTTTTTGATCGTTTCTTATTTATAAAACGAAAAAAATGAAATGTGGTGTTAAAGAAGCATAGATAAAAAGGGGAGAAAGATAAGTCTAGAATCAATTTTTGTAAGTACTGACAACTGACTGATCAAATTCGATTATTAAAATCTAATTTATTATAGAAATCGCATCTGAAAAATTATTGGGAGGGAAAATTTTACCTACAGCACTTATTACTCTCAAGATATCTATGAACTAAAAATGTATATGTATCTTTACAGATTAAATGAATTAGAGATGCCAGTTTTTTATTTTACAAGTAAAATGGGTTGTTGGCTTTAAAATTTTAAAAAGTAAAAACTATGAATTATTTAAAGCTCACTTTGAGCTAAATTCTGAGTATGAAGGAAGTGTATCAAGCTAATTAATTAATTTGTTTATTCAAAAATATTAATCAAATTCATTAACCCTTAGAATATTCTTATGATGTGAAAGCTAAATAAACAATCACTTATCGAAGGAAGACACAACAATAAAAAACTCAAAATTTCGGATTAAATCCAAGAATGGAGAGGATCAAACTAAAAAACGCTAATAAAATTGTTTTTAGAAGAAAAAATATATAGGTTAAGATTTTCACTTATTAAATCTGCTTTCACGTCTCAAACAATTACTATTTAGATAATTTTAAAAGGGATCTTTAATATATATGTTAGTAGCACTAACCAATCCATATAATTAAATATTACTTTGCTAGTGATAGAAATTATAAATTAAGCTGGCTTTTGTAAGCTGTAGGTGTATAATTATGTTCGTTAATTGGTTTGATTGAGTTAGTAAAAATTGAGGTTTAAATAAACTAAGCGCTTTGGGACAGTGGGTGAGGAGAGGGCCTGCTTGTGAAGTAAAAGTTAAGAAGCCAAAATAAATAAATAATTAAATAAATAAATAAATGCAGGCAATTGTTCAGTGAAAGAGTGAGTGGAAATATTTATTTTGGTAAGAATGACAATCGAAATACTAAAAGAGAGAGTAATTAAGTAAATAATATTAATTATAATTATAATTATTATTTGTCGATAATGTCGAAGGTGAGTGAAAGCTGGAAATAGAGTGTTTGTTTGTTTGTAATTATTCATAATGATTTCTTTATATTTTTAGTTAATCTATGAGTGCAATGACAAGTTATGAGCATGCGTATATATTAATGAAAGATTGATTGATCAAATGAATGAGTGAGTGATAAGATAGCAGGCAAAAAAACTTGTTATTAAGAGCAGCTATAAATGAAATTTATTTTCAAATAATTTAATTGTTATAAAAATAATTCCGAAAGAGAAAGAGTGAAAAAGAAAAGAAGAGTAAAAAAAAAAGAGAGAGTTTTAAATTCATAATGGGAAAATCTAAAACCCCGAAGGGATAAGCTGGCTTGGAAAACGGCGGAGGCAGTAGCTATCAGCCCTTATGTAACGTATGCCAGTCTAACAACCCAATAAACTTAGTTTGTACTGACTAAAAGTGCAGTAAGCAGGAGTAATTGTAAGCTATTTGTGCTACATGCCATTACAGCCTTTATCATTCCTCGGTATCCCTAGAAACCTATCTGAAAAAGATTTCTTTGATATTTTAAGACTCCCTTGCTATTCTTGAAATAGACCAAAAAAAATTATTGCAATTTTAAGAATCTCTGAATTAAACTTACTTCATGATAGAAAACCTCAAGCTCAGTAAGATGATTTTTATTATTATTTTGAATTACCCGTCGACATTTTAGTCCATACTAGTTTAAAATTCTACTTCTTTTACTTTCCTTTCTTACTTATTGTCATCACCTTTTTAAAAATAGACTCCTTTTTTCCTTGAAAATAACTTTTAAATTCATATAAAACCTCTTTTTTTCCTTCCCTCCCCACCTATCTTATTCCAACCAATTTATACGCCCCTTCACATGCAGCCACTGCCGAAGCAATTCAATCTATCAGCAGACAATACTGATTAGGATTGATCCAAAATATTTTTGACGGGCATGGCTTGGAAGTGAGCCTCTTTCAATATTACATTTGAAACTGAGTAGAAGATTTACATATTGATTTATTTTTTACGCTTAAATTAGTTTGAAATGAATGATTTAATAAAGGAATGTATTTATTTATTTCTCTAGATTACTAAATAATTAATTAATTGCTTGTGTTTAACAACCTTAGTTTATGCAATTAATTATAATCAATCAGATTTTTCAATTTCTCTTAAATTTTCTTCTCCTTTTAAATAATAAAAAGATAGTCACGTATTGTATTCTCATACAGTATTTTTTTTCCCTGCTATTTCTAAAAACTTTTTTTTTGCATCTTGATCGATTTTTATTATCACACACATACAAATAAACATAATCAATTAAACAGGATTAAAAGTAATTAAGGAATTCGTTAAAGCAAAAATTCAGTTTGATGCATCCATATATTAATTGATCAATCCCAATCAAATCTTTTTTAAACAAAAACTATAATAAAAGATTTTATTTCTTAACTTATATTCCTTATTGACATCAAACTTAAAATTAATTTTCAATCATTTCACCTCACTCATTCAAATGAATTTTTATGTAATCTGTTGACTTATTAAAAAATGGTCTATTTAAGTCGTTCTAGATATTGTACTAATTTCAAGGATTGATAAATTATCTTACGCATTTAAATTGTTTAATGCTTAAATTAGAGTAATATTTTTTATATTCTAATTTTTGTCCAGACTGCTGTTTTTAATTCCCTCACCTTGATAAAATTTCTTTTAAAAAAATGAAGAAGTATTTTTTTAAGCTAATTAATTATAAACTAAGCCATAATATTTATTAATTCTTGCTTGCCTCTTTAAAAAATTTAAATATCTTTTTTTATCTAAACAGAAACTTATGAGTACCTCCAAGAACAAGAAAACTAGAGACAACAGCTTTTGACTTTGATTAAGACAATTAAAAACTTGGAAGAAAACAAGCAACCTTCACCTTAAGTGCTGAAAGATAAAGTTCGTGATATAAGTAAAATTGTAATCCTTGATCCGAAAGCCGGCGAAGAGAATCCTCTTCGTACCACAATGAATTTCTACCGTGAATTCGTTTACTAGTGTGAGATGGAGATTTGGATTAAATTTAACAGATATTTCTCTTAGAGAAGAGACTGGGTCGTCAAAACTGAAGATGAAATTGAATCTGGAGAAAATATTATTCCCTCCTCCAATAATAACCCAAACATGGCTTTCTTGAATGGAAGTAGCAATATTTGCAATACTCAATACCTTAAGAATGATTCTCGTTTAAATGGTCAGCGCGATTAAAGCAGAGATAAAAAGGATTAACATTTTGGAAATCAGAGTCAATTGGAAACTGAAAACCTTCATGCAAATAAATACTACTAGAACACTTTTAATAAAAGAAGAAATGGTGAAGAAACGGATAGCTCAAAGCAAGAAGAAGACCCTTACATCGAAATTGAGAGAAATCTTGATGAATCTTCAGAAAAATCTGAAGATGAAGATGAAATTGATGAAGAAGATGATGGTGGCAAAGAAGAAGATGATGAATAAGATTCAAATTTCGAATATACATAGAGAAGACGTAGAACTTCAAATGGAAGTCATGGAGTCTATGCTAACAGGAACTCTTAAAACTAACAATCTAACATGAATTCCTATCACAGTCAAAGATTTAAATCGAATAGTGCCTATCATAGATACCATGGAAATAATTCAAATCACAATGATTACTAGTAGTCAAGTAGTCATTCAAACCAAAGCACTGGCGTCCCTAAAATTCCTCAAGGTATACGCAAAATCCGCGACCTCTTGCCTAAAGAAAAAGAAACTATTTTGCAAGAATATGATCAAACATAAGATATTCGTAAAATTTCTGAAAAATATAAGATTAAATATCGTCGTCTCTATAATTTCATTCAAAATTCTAGAGGACCTAACAATCAGTCTATTCGCTTATATTCTGATGAGGACAAGTAACTTATCTATGAAGATTATAAAAAGAGCAACAATGTGAGAGAAGTGGCCAATAAATGGAAACTTAATTATGATTCTCTCTACTCGTTTATTCGCTACAAGAAATAAAAGTGAGTTAAATGAAAATCATAATAAAATTCTTTTTTTCTGACCTGTAGGTTGGTTTAACACTGTTTCTATCACAAAAGCTTACTCTACCAAAAAAAATTATAATTACAAACAAACAAATAAATAAATAACTAATTTATTTCATCAGGAGATTAAACAATAGCTCCTATTTAAACAAAATAAATAGATTTTTTGATTAAATTAACAATACTAACTAACATATAAAATATTATACATTTAAAAATTAGCAATATTTGATAATTGAGTTATGCTATCGCATTCAATTTAAAAATAAAGAGAATAGAAAAAAATGTTCCTTCCAGAATTACTAATAACTTATAAACTCAAACTAGAGGAGCAAATTAATCATAGAAGTAACTCAATCAATGAGATAAATTTACATTTGAAATAAATAGTTAATTACTTAATTACTTGCTAGCTTCTCTTGCTACTTGAGTATCAAAAAATAATCGCACCAAAAAAAATTTAATATGTTTAAAATTGTCAAGAAATAACAGAAAACAAATTAATACAAAATTATAAGCCAGACAATTTACTTTTTTAAACCTAAGCTAATCAATCAATAAATCAACCAACCATTCCTTCACTAATTCATTCTATTGGTATTTTTTTTAATGAGGTTTAGATAAAAGCTAAGAAATAAATTTTTTATTCATCCAATTACTTTCTCGCTCGCTAATTCACCGATTTTTATATCTATAAATCAATCAATCTATTAATTTATCTTTCTATCCTAATAAAAATTATGGTTGTACTGTACATTATTTATATAAACTATATTAAGATTACATAATTTTATATTCTTTTCACAAGTTTTATGATTTTTAAAGTTTTAACAACTTTTTCAAATATTACCTACCTGTGTGAAAAATAACTGCTAAATTTCTTTTAAAAAATCTTAGTAAAGAAAACTTTAATACCAAATGTACTTTTAAAGTTGTAATTGATTTTACATTTATTTTAGAGGAAAAAATCTTTAGTACAGAGATGAACAATAAAAAATATTAATTAATTTTATATTCATTCAAATTTGATGAGAATCTATAGTCTTCTTTAATAAAAAAATATGAATTATTTCGGATTAAATCTAGTTTTGCTCTAAACAGTAATTTGTTTCAAAATATTTGTTGTAAACACAAAAAGCTATTTTTTAATATTTTATAAAACTTTTTAGCATTTAACGTATGTCATTACACTCTTTCTATTCAGTATTGCCTTAAATTATTTATATTCAAGTAGCAATTAATTTTTAATAAAATCTGACTGCTTTTTTCTCTCGACTGTGATTTGATGTATACAAAAAAATTTATTATTTTCTAAATTAAAAACTCTTAATTTCTTTTTTCTTTTTTGTTTTCTTAATTTCTAAATTTGCTTACCACCTCATCCTTTGCTCCTCTCCTTTACAATTAATCCTTTGCATGATCTTGAAATTCTATTCATGTATAAATAAATATTATTATTTATCCCTCTATTAACTTTACTTGCTCCATCAATATATTCCACATTGCATCAGCTCAAAATAATAAAAAAGATTTCTATTCAGTTCCATAGAAATAATTTACCAAAATGTGTTTGCATGTTCCTAATTAAATAAATCTAATCTACAAAAAAAATTTTAAAAATATCACCAGCTATAAATTGGTAGATGGACAGATATTCATATATTTATTAGGTTAAATCTTAGCGAATAAAAAACATAAATCAAGTCATTAAATGAATTTCTACATTAAAAACGCTCAATAAAATTGAAAAATGGTATTAATCTATTTACACAAAAATATATTATAAACTGATTTGGATAATTAAATATAACAAGAAGAATTTATTTTTGAATTATTTTTAAATAGTTTATTTACCAAAATAAAATTATTTAAATATCTTATCTTGATTCAAGTAAGAAGAGTTATTATAAAATAATCCATGTTTATTTTTTTATGCGAGTATGCTTTACTATCCACTAATCCATAAATTTTTGATATTCAAATTATTTTAAGGATTCTTTCTTAAATCAAAAAATTTTAAAAGATTTATTTGTATAATATAATTTATTACAATAAATATAAATAAATGTCTAATTTTAAAACCTTTTTGCTTGGCTTTGTTATATTTTACTTGTAAAAAATTATAAATTTATCATTTTGTGAAATAGTTTTTTCAACTTTTTCTTTTCTTAAAATAATTTCTGTCTTAAAGTTAGAATTCATAATAAACTCATTAAAATATAAACAAAGTTTTTGTTTATTTTAGTAAACTGTAAGTAAATGATTATTTATTGGCTTAAATTAATGTAAAAACCATATATCTTATTGTTAAAATAAGCTATTTTTTGTATTCAAATAAAAACAAATCATAAAATTATCTAAAATTAAAAATTATATAAGACATTTTTTTAGTATTTTCTAATATTAAATATTTGTTTAAATTTTTTAAATAGACTTATTTACTGATAAAGAGAAATTGTGTAGATTATAGTAAACTGTAAGTAAATGATTGTATATTTATTTGCTTAACCTAATTATAAAATCCAATTTATGTTTTGGTTAATAAAAATATTTATTTGTAACCTAAAAATTATTTGAGATAATTTATTAGAATTTTTCATGCTTGATTTCATTTTTTATTTTATAATTACAAAAATACTAATAGTACATATTTTTGTTTTAATAAAATCTATTAAAATGAAATTTTTTATTTCAAAGTTTTAGGAAAATTAGAGATTGAATTTTATAACTGAAATTAATTTTAGATAAGCAAAAAACCTGTAATTTTTTAATATCTATTAATATGTTTCACTATTAGACATATTAAGATAGATATATTTGTATGTTATTTTTTGGGACTTAATTATTTAATTCTTATAAATGAGTTTTGTTTCTTAATATTTAATAACATAGAAATTTCAATATATGATTTATTTGAAAAATATATCATTTTTAATCCTTTAATTCCTAATCATTTTCATAATTCAAAAAATTTAAATAAATGATAAACTATATAAAATATGCTGTCAAGAAAGTTATTTACTATATTTATTATTTGATATCGCTTCTAATTATACAATTAAATTAATTTTAAAAAAGAGATCAACTCAAAGTTTTTTGTTTTTATTAAAGTTAGATTTGAAATTTATTTGATTGGGAGTTATTTAATTCATCCATTTATTTTCTAAATAAAGATATTTCTTCTAAATATGGATTAGATTTATTTTTAAATGTATTTAAATTAGTTTTAAAAATAGATAAATTAAATTTTCTAATAAAGCTAAAATTAAAATTTAGTTGAATGGAAGTTATTTAATTCATTAATTTCCTAAAAATAGATTTTTAATTCCATCAATTTTTTAGATGCATTTTTTGTCTATTTTTTATTCACATGAAGTAATTTAGTTATATTAAAAATTCAAAAAAAAATAGACAATAAATGAGTAATTCATCTATAATAAATTGATGCTATTATATATTTATATTTCTGTAGGAGACTCAAATATTAAAGTACAATAGAAAATAAAATAATTACTGACTTGATTTTTCTTATTAAAAATTCACTTATCAGAAAATATTTTAATTGCCATTTATAAATAATATAACATGAAAGAAAATTTTTGAAAACTAAGTCTTATTAAGTTAATTGTAAGTGCAGGTTATTTTATTAATATGCCCGGTTATTTCATCTATGTGATCTATCAATAAATATCTATTTAATTTGAAGAGCTAATTATTTTATTGTTTATTCAAGCCTCAATTATTCTTATTTAAAAAGTATTATTTTATGTCAAACAAAAATGATAAAATTCAAGCTGTAAGTTAAGATGCTACTTTTTTTGAGTATAGATATTTGATCAGAAAAATATAGATTTTAAGAAATTTTATTTTGATGATTTAATATGTGGATCGTCTCCAATAAATATATAGGTTATAGACAAGATACCAAAGATTATACTTATATTTCTGCATATGTTTGATTACTGATAATTTATAAATAAATAAAAATAAAAACAATTAACAAATAAATATCCGATTAACTACAAAAATATCTTTTAATCAAAAAAAAAATCTTAAATGGAAACTCATCAAGTTAACTCTTAAATTTCTTCCTTCGGTCTCAGATTATTCAAGGAACTCCCTACCAATGCAAACTTAATTTTCTCTCCTGCCTCCATTTACTTAGCTCTTGCTATGGCTGGTTTAGGATCTAACAATTAAACGCTCTAAGAATTCAAAAATGTTCTTGGTTTTGAAAACCCTCAATAATTCGCTAAAGAAGTCAGCAATGCTACTCAGCTTTTACTTACTAAGTCTGAAGGTATCTAAACCAGAATTGCTAACAAGATTTACTCTGGACTCCCTAACTTAAAGGCTGACTACTAAACCATGATGAAAGATAACTTTAACTCTCCTGTCGAATAAGTAAACTTCAAGACAGAATACGAATAAGTGCGTTTAACAATCAACAAGTGGGTTGAAGAAGTTACAAATGATAAAATCAAGGATTTACTCCAATCTGGTACTCTCACTCCTGCAACAGTCATGGTCTTAGTCAATGCTATTTACTTTAAGGGTAACTGGGATGAATAATTCCCTAAGCACAACACTTATAAGAGTGAATTCAATGTTTCTGCTAACTCTACAGTCTAAGTAGACTATATGTCTATTGAAAAGAAATATCCTTACTTTGAAGATGACTCTTGTCAATACGTATAAATTCCTTACAAAGGTAAAGAATATATGATGGAAGTTGTCTTACCTAAGGAAAGTGTTGCTTTAAGTTAGGTAGAAGGTACTTTCAATCAAGAAGCTCTTCAAAACTTAAGATAAAATGCTAATGAAACAAAGATTAACCTTAGTTTACCCAAATTCAAAATCGAAGATCCTTCTGCTAATAGCTTAAAGTTCATCTTAACCAAGCTTGGCTTAACTCATTGTTTCAAAAGTGATGCTGATTTTACTAATATGGTTGATTCTAAAGATATATTAATTGATGATGTTGTCCACAAAGCTATGATCGAAGTTAACGAAGAAGGTGCTGAAGCTGCTGCTGCCACTGCTGTCATAATGAGATGCTTTATGATGGAATTTAACCCTGAAGTCAGATGCACTAGACCTTTCCTCTACACTATCTCCCACAAACCTACTGGCACTATTCTCTTTATGGGAAGAGTTAATAATCCTGCTGAAAGCTAGTGATTAAAATTCACATATATTTTAACAAATTATTTTAAATGCTTAACTTTTAACTTACATCGTAAAAAAAAATATAAATTTATATGAATGTATTTTATCATTAGTCTTCAATATGCACATAATTTAATAAAATTTCAAATATATTTGATCAATTTTGTTCATAAATTATTTATTTACCTCAAAAACAGAGTAATATTACAGATGTTATAAAAATTGTATATTTGATAAAGAGATAAATAGAAATTTGATAAATTTTGTTAATATTACAAACAAAAATCAAAAATTAAAGTTTAAACACGTGAAATTATAAGAACATAGGTGAATGCTTAATAATTTATCAATATTTGAAATATCATAATATTCACACAAATTTTTTAATTACCTGATTTTAAAAAGTTTAGTTCCTCACCATTCTAGTGAATTCATAGACATTGTCTGATTAAATATAAATTTCTATGATTCAAAAAATTGTGGAAATCAAAATTATAAATTTGCATCAATCAATCAATGCAATATTTTTTTAAATTATTCTAATATATTATATTAACTTATGTACACCTAATCATTTTCTTTTATTTCGTGTCTCTAAAACATCAAAGATAAATTCATATTTATAAAGTAATTAAATTTTTATTTAGCTAAATCTCAAGCATTTAATTTATTTTTAATATTAAAATATTATTTTATAATTTTATTTATTCTATTTAGTGAATTCATAATTAAAAAAAATAAAATAATTTTGCTAAAATTTTTATTTATCAATATCCATTTCATTTTAAAAAGGATAAATTTTTATTTAAATTTATAAAAATAAATGGATTTTAACAAATTTGTCGAAAATTTACTTATTAAAAAAAGTTAGAAAATGAATAAAATAATTTTTTTAAAGTAAATATCTGAAATACTTTAATTGTATTCAAAAATATTAAAACTTGAAACACCTAATTGATACAAATTATTCATATCAAGAAGTTTATCTTTTAATTAAAAATAATTATTAAGTTAATATAATTATGATGCAAAAAATAAATGGTTATTTTCTTCAGATTTCTATTTTAATTTGGGAATTCAAGAAACAAAATATTTGAGTTTATATTTATTTGTGTTAGATGTTGATGTAGGGATTAGTTATGTTTTTTATTTATTTAAATAAAATTTACATAATATAAATATATATTTTTAAATTCTTTGATTTTTTAGATAAAGCTTTTGTCTATTTTTTATACGCATCAAGTAATTTAGTTATATTAGTAATAATAAAAAAAATAGACAATAACTAATTAATTCATCAATAATAAGTTCATGCTATTAATTATTTTATTTTTGTAGGAGACTCAATTATTCAAGTACAATAGAAAATAAAATAATTACTGACTTGCTTTTTCGAAAAAATTCACTTGTCAGAAAATATTTTAATTGAGAATTTATATTTAATATAAAATTAAAGAAATTTTTTAAAATTTATTGTAAAAGTGGATTATTTTATTCAAATTAAGTGTCTAATTCATCTAAATAATGATGAATAAATAACTAACAAGTTAGAGCGACTAATTATTTTATTAATAATTTCTGCCTGAATTATTTTTGTTTACAAAGTATTATTTTAAGTCAAGCAAAAATAATTTAATATAAGCTGTAAGTTATGATGCTAATTAATTAGAATCTTGTAATTTGATCAGAAAAATATAGATTTTAAGAAATTTTATTTTAATGATTTAATATGTGGATCGTCTCCAATAAAATTATAGGTTATAGACAAGATACTATAGATATTACTTTATATTTCTGCATTAATTTGATGACTGATAATTTGTAATTAATTAAAAATAAAAACAATTGACAAATAAATATCAGATTAACAACAAAAATATCTTTTAATCAAAAAAAAATCTTAAATGGAAACTCATCAAGTTAACTCTTAAATTTCTTCCTTCGGTCTCAGATTATTCAAGGAACTCCCTACCAATGCAAACTT